>WOGR01005116.1:3537-14090 GCA_015342045.1 Leptinotarsa lineolata | reverse complement strand
ACATCATGAGGACAACATTATCCCGATTACAGGAAAACCAGAACCGATTACGGAATACAATAATACTAAGGGTGGCGTCGATACAGTTGACAAATTGTGTGCTTCATGATTGTGCAAGAAATACCTGGAAATGGACAATGGTCGTATTTTAATGTTTGCTAAATGTTGTTGGCACCAATACAATGGTTATTCATAAGTTTAACAGTCCCAATTATATGAGAAGAAGAGAGTTTTTGCGAAATTTGTCGTTTCAATTAGTAGACAATCATTTACGTCAACGGGCTCAACTGACTTGCTTGCCAAGACAGATATCATCAAGAATCAGATAATTGATTGAATATGAGGAACCAAAACAACATCTAGCAGCAATAAATGAAAACAATGTTCCTAGACGAGGTCGTTGTGGTTTTTGCGACCGAAAAAAAATCGAACTACTAAATACTCTTGCATAAAGTGTGAAAAATATATGTGTCTGGAACATTGTACTTTTATATGTTCGGAATGTATTAAAAATTGTACTCAGTGAATGAAAATGTTCAGTAATACTTGCTTTCTCTTGATCATCAACATACAATGTTTTATTGGTTAAGAAACTACTATTTCTCAAGGTGTGGACTCTCAGTCCGGCGCGTATACTCTCGTTGAAAATTGTTACGTGTGTTTGGGAAGGTTAAAAAAGGTCTCCAATATATATTATGAATAATTTCTGTATGATCATTTCCATCTATAAGAAACCAAGAGATTTCCAGAAGGAAATATACCATCACTCTCAAGCACTTTCTCTGAAATCAAATGTCACCACCTATCGCAAAACTGTAACATTAATGTAATCTTATACTTTCACATGACAAAACTGCACGATGAGTACAGGACGACCCCGAAGAGAACAAAAATTGAGTGATCGAGAGTAATTCAATTCTTGAGGCTTACACAAAAACTGTCATCTTAGTACCAGTAGAGCTATGAAAACAACTCCAAGCACCTGTAATTTTGTATTGTGAAACATTCTTATGAGACAGAAATGCAGACTGATTTGAAGTTGACAAATTCAAAATTACCTCATCAAATTGAGAAATGAAAAATGACTCATTCGCAAAAAGGAAAACAAGTTTGTGTGGCATTCCACATCAAATCTGAATGGAAAAGACCCACAACTCATCAAGATTGTGTTAACTTTGAACAACATCAAATTCGTAGTGAAAAATTACTCTTTCAATACCCATTTCCAACAAACTCATTGACACAAATAGAAAATAAAGTCGCATTTCAGATATATACAAAAAAATTAAAAAATACCACTTGCTCTACCATTCCTATTCAAGGATAGTTATCGAGCCTTTTTCTCGATATTACAAGCTCATTCCAGTAAATAGATTCATGAAATGTTAAGGGAAATGTAAGAGATCTATGTCGATAGCGCTGTACCGATCCTCTCTCTTACTCAAGCTCGTTTCTTTACACATATTGCTGAAAGTGAAGGCAGGAAGTTTTTGTTGAATCTTACCCACTGACGACTCCATTGACAGTAATAGGATCAAAGTCACTCAGAGCTCATTTGTGAAGAGATAAATGGCGTTTACATCTGATTTGAAGAAGACGGCCTGCTAATAAAACTTTCAGTGGTGATGCCGTAATATACGGGGTGGTATAATAATAGTTTTGAAGCGAAGTTACGAATACTAGCGAAAAACGATAAAACATTATTGAAATGATGTTGATATTTTAGAAGAAAGATAAGGAATTGAAAATCCCAAGAAGCCCATGATGTATTGAATATAACATCGATAAGACATTCAGTGTACCGCACACTTCTAACATACGTACCATCTCCATTGAATCAAATGTATAAAATACAAAAGACCAGCAAGTCCCGTATCTCTCTTTCATATTCAGGTTTCCGAAAATGGGACATGCTTAGGAAAATATTTGAATGCATGTATGATATTAGGGCATTGGCAATTGAAGAATTTGATGAAGTGAACTTTGAATGAGTTGGAAAACCATTAAAAAACGTAAGTCAAACCATATAATCTTTTTAACATTTCAAGGAATGACGATCTTCCAACATTTATTTTACGTAAAAAACACAAGCACTACAGAAAAATCCTTAAAGCGCTTTAGGACGGTGCTAGATTAAATTCATTCGGAAAAACATTCACAGAAAGTTTATTCCACATAAACGCAGTTCTCCAAATGGAAGATATCTTGAAGAGTGAAGTTCGAGGTGTACTGAGTTGAACCTTAAAATGATTAACAGTCACGGTCCGTCACGTATTTCTGATAATTATCGCTCTTGGTGGAATCAAATGTGCCAAGTCACTTGAACACTTCTCGCGAAGTATCCATAGAAGAGGGACAGATCTCCAACCTTTTTTCAATGTTCCAGACTATCAAGATTGCAAGTGATGTTCGCGTCTTCAGTCAGTCGAATGGCTTTCTGAATGGAATCCAGTAGCTTCAGGGTGTGCTTAGGGGCGGAGCTCCATACATGAGACCAATACCCCAAAGAAGGTCTGATCTGAGCTTCATCAAGCATCAAGAGTTGCTAAAGTCTGTACAGCTCGCTGGTTCGGAACAGTGTTACAGGCCTTTGCAATTCCACATATTGGTTTCCATTCTACTATTTAACAAGCCCATCGAAGCAGAAAGCGAAAATGTCTGTTCTGACGAATTGAAGCTAATAATGCATCTCTTCTTTTTCCACACCTGGTGGAGAAAGTGTTTTTAATAGATATTCAAGTTAAGGAGACTATGAGAAGAGTAGTTTCAGATATGGTGGATTGTATGTCTCTATAGATGGTAACTCTAAAAAAAAGGCAACTCATTTCTCCAAACACTAATATTCATTAAAAATGTTCCCTTTCCAATTGAATTGAAATATTGTATCATTTCTACTCTACCATTCGCTCATATCAAGGGTAGAATTGTGGATGCGAGTTTGAATTGACAAGTCACGAACTTCAAAACTCTTCATTTCTCTATCATGAATGTGAATGAGAACGAATCATTGTGAATAACTTCAACATTTCTCCGTCAGCGCGCCGCATGAAGACATCTTCATCTATCAGCATCAAATATGGTTTGGACACTGACTTTGTATAACTCCTTTTCGTTGTTGAAATTTTGGTTACTCAAACAGCTCCATCTCTTCTTCGAAATGTATCGGTCTTTATTCTCGGTTTGTTTCTCGGAGTCTTTTCTGACAAGCTGTGTTACAATGTCACCGATTTGCATTGGAGTACTTTTTGGTATCGAATTCAATTTGGCCTATATTTTTATATCCAATGTTTCCAGAATAAATCCGTCAGGGCCTAGGCATTCTTTCACTGTTTCCAAGTGCCAACTCCACTATCCCCATATAAAATCACTTCGCCTGGTTCAAGGAGCACAAAATTACTGGGTGTTATAGTTTCAAGAACCACTGATATGTGGGTTGGTGACCTTGAGTTTACGCTATATTCAACTTTATTTATTTCGCTTTCTACTTTGTTGGGGGTTGAATTGGACACCAATATGTCTTGGCACAATCATGTCCCTGGAATTTAAGAGGCTGCTTCTCAAAAGCACAAAACACTGTTCCAAACCAGAAAACTGCACACACCTCAGCAACTCTTGATGCTTTATGAAACTCACATCATACTTTCTTTAAGATATAGTTCTCATGTATGGAGCTTCTCCCATGAGCATATCCTGAAGCTGCTGGATTCCATCCAGAAAGCGGAATTGTCTGTCCTGACATTATTATATCCGGTTTGGAAACGTTAATCTTTTTGGAGAAAACCAATGCCTGTGTTTTTGTGGCATTGAATTAAATCTGGTTACTTTCACCTCAATGTGAAATCACTTCTAGATCTCCAATGAAATATGCAACTTCTTACTGCCAAATGGAATGAGAAGAGAAGTGTGCTGTCGTCAGCGAAGCAATATATTGGATTCTTGATTTTTGCCAATAAGTCTTTGATACACAATAAAAAGAGGGTTGGAGACAATATGGGTCCCTGGGAAACACCAGCGTTGATGGTAAAAGTATTCCAGAGATGTCCATCGAAGGTCATTTGCAGGGAACGTTCTTTCAGGAAGCTGGATACACAGAAATGATCCGACAAGCCATAGTATTGAAGTTTGGCTAGCAAACCCTCATGCCACACACGGTCAAAGGTCCTACAAATATCAAGCGCAACAGCTCTTGACTCTCCATGTTTTTCTATTGCGTTATTCCAAATATAAGTGGCATACAATAGAAGGTCGCCTGTTGATCTTTGTTTCCTAAAGCCATATTGATGATCGCTCAAGACGTTGAAGCCTTTCAAATATTTAAGTATATGGTGGTTAACGGTTTTTTTCATGATTTTTGATATCACTGATAGCAACAGGGACTGGTCTGTAGTTATTTGAAAGAGTTTTCTTGCCCTTTTTGAGAATAGGCTGAACGCGAGCAATCTTCCAACAAGAACCAAAAACACCTTCCTTATAAGACAGGTTGAAAAGTTCGCAAAATACTGCTGCTAGTTCATTTGCGCATTTTCTGAATACGATTACGGGCACTTCATCAGGACCAGACGCCTTATTGATATTGAGCTGTTTCAAAATTTGCCTAACTAGACGTTGTCGAGAAGTTATTTCCGGCATTGTGAGTGGTATCTTTCCCAAAAAGTCTACTGTGGAGAGAGACGCAAATTGTACATTCATCATGTATTTGCTCATGTTGTATGAAATAGATCGTTTGAAAGAGTGGGTAGAATGCTTTGGAGGGGTTGAGACATGTTTATGCATGGTATTGAGGTTATGTACACCCATTATGAAGATAATTTCATCAAACAGATATGGACGGATCTAGAAAATTAAAACGCTTCTAAAAAAACTCAAACTGTGATACTATTTTCCATATTCATCAATTTCAATATTTGTAAACTGTAACTAATCCGAGAAATGGGTCGGAGACAGCAACTTAGAAGTTTTTGTATTCTTCTTCTGTCCACAAAGTCAAGGTCAGGACTCTCATGCCGAATATACACATCATTGTGAAGAGTTTCCCACAGTCTCTTGTATAAATCAAATCTGATCGAGTGATAGTTAAGAATCTAGGGGAAATCATTTTCATTGTGAAATACTCGTACACTGTAATGTGTTTTTCCAGTTCAAATAGAGTGTGTGGTTCAATAAATTTAAACATGTCCATCATTGCTCGTTCTAGTGAAGAGTTTTTGTATAATGTATATTCATCGCCATGTAGAATATGCACCGTTACATTTTTGTCGATAGTGTTAATCTCTTCTATTAGCATACCACTGGCTTCATGTACTACGTAATAATATTAACTTCATGTTTTCCCTGAATATCCAATTCCCATAAATCAAGATTTCATCCAACCTCCTGGATACTTCCTACGAAAAATGATCGTCTCAAATCCGATAGCATCCAGAAGATGCATTTTTTATCATTATTATAAAACAGCTTCAAGGCGTAGCAGTTGCGTAATCCTTCGGACATAACTGATGGTCGATACCTTGTTAAAATCGATATTCTCATGCACGATGCATGTAAAAATGTAATTATAACAAGTTAACATAGAATAGAAAGTGATGTATTAGACGTGGCGGTATGAGTTTTTGTTGGAGAGTGTCGGCTTTGACTTTTGAAGAGTAAGGTGAATGAATGCCACAAATTGTTCCCTTTATGTCAATTGTATTCTGTCCTGAACATTTTTGCAGCTGTATGAAGGAGGGAGTATTTGAAAAAATTGAAATTATTCGGTATCTAGAGGAATATCGATATCAAATTCAGTGAAATACGAGGTCTGTTAAAAAATGAAGTAAATTTGTCGCGGGCTACGTACATTCGATTAGCGAATTATTTAATTTTCTATATTGGTAAACTTGTCTTGAACACATGTTCACAGTTTCAGATGCCCAGTTTGTTGGTGAGAGGCATGAAAGATATGAGTGTTTTGCGTGTTCGGCGATTTTCGCTATCAAAAAAATGCTATGGAAAAACATGTCTACAAGTGGCACAAGTTTTCGCAGAAAGTCAAGAAGATGTGAATGACAACGCTTGCCCTAGACGCCCCAGCATATCAACAACCAATGAAAATGTTGAGAAAGTGAAAAAAATATTACGGAGAATCGGCGAATCACTGAGGATCTTGCCATATCGGTTGATATTTCTGTATCTGTAGAGTGGGGAGAGTGAGTGTAGGCCCACAGTACTCAGACCACATGTGATCTATTGTACATCCTCCCAAGGAGGAGGACGATGACCTAGGAGGACAGCTAGGTCATCGTCCATCCTTCATAGAGGTGTATCCACCAGCCTCATGGTATGGAGGTGTTTCCTTAGTTGACAGTGGTCAGTCAGGAATCCTACTGTTAAACGTATATTTTTCCTGGTCATCGCCAGATATTTCTTCGGCGCCAGCTTCTCAGGATCACCCAGGGTGTGACGTTTGGCTGGTTCCGCAATTGTCGAAATCATCAAGCCGTAGGTGTCGCTGGGTCCTGAAATTCTTAGTCCAGCCGCTTTCCTGGCTGAGGAATCGGCAATGCGATTACTTTTACTCCTATCGGGCCCTTCAAGCCACCTCAGGATAATATTATTATCTACCAAGGCGTTGTCTCAGTCTTGGTGGCATTCTAGTACTAGCCCTGAGGAAACACGTTATCTGTTCAAGGCTAATAGGACATGTCAACTATCAGTGCAGATTATTATGTTTTTGTCAGAAATTCCTCTCCTGGTTATATTTTTCGTGGAGATTGAGATACCAGCCAGTAGTGTTGGAACCATGCTTGTATTTTTCTCATTGTCCACTTGATCTTTAGGCTTAGTGATGTGGAGTACACTCCACATCCTGGGCCTTCTTTGGTTTCTGAGCCATCTATATGTATGCATATTGCATTTACAGCATCTGGCTCTGTGTTCTGTTTCATTTGTACTTTGTAGAGTTCATTGAATACAAACCTTGGTTCAATTGCATATCGGTTTGTTCTTGCCATGTGATTTTTTCGGAAATGTTTGGCTTGAAGCGTGTGCCAGCAAAGTTTGTTCCAAAATTGCTGAATTTCGACCAAAAAATCCGTCGCATGAGCATCGCTCAGGAATTGTTGAATGACGTCAACAGCAAAATTTGCCAAAAAAGTCATAACTGGTGACGAATCATGTGTAATATGGTTATGACATCGAAACCAAAGTCCAATCGTCCCAATGGAAGAGCCCAGGAGAGCCAAGCCAAGTTCGATGAATGTCAAGGTTTCGCTAACTGTATTCTTCGATTACCGTGGCGTAATGCATAAGAAAATCTGGCCATATGATTATGCGATCAATGAGGATCATTATCTTGAAGTTTTGCACCGTTTGCGAAAAGCATTACGGAGAAAACGTCTGATATTGTGGACGAGCAATTCATGATTTTTGCACCACGGTAATTCACCTGCTCACTCGTCATTGGTTGCTTGTAATTTTTTGGCCAAAAACAACAGCGTCATCATGCCCCAGCTATCGCATTCACCAGATTTGCCCCTTGCGACTTTTTCCTGTTTCCGAGATTTGAAGAGACTCATGAAAAGGCGGCGTTTCGCAACAATTAAAGAAATGTTTCTATGTTAGCCTACGAACTTGTCAGTCTAACTGTTCATTCAAATTCATTTGAGTATTGCATTTTGTTCTCAAATCGATGCATTCAGAAAATAATCTTTACGAATACCACTTGATCTGAAAATGTTCTCAGATGAATGTCCATTTTTTTAACCCATTATTTTTATTTTCCAGGAATACCAATCAAGCAACCGACCATAAATTATGCAGGTTGTTCTCATGACATTTCTAAATGACGAAATTTCCGTTGAAAAATGGAAATTTATCGATAACATTTTGAATTCTTGTGGCATAACTGATGATAAATTTGTTTGTAGTGCCTTAGATGTTCATATTTCCTCATTTAACATTTAAAATGATGAATGAATCAATATGTTTTGAGAAAAATGAAAATTCACCTTTTTTTGAACAGGCCTCGTATATGAATGAAGTAACAAAAACAAATACAGAACAGAAAAAACCGAAGCAGCTGATAGTAAAAATCTCATTTTCAATTATTTTTGTCCATCCTCGTTGTTGACTAAATCATTGTTCTGAAACCGATGGTTTCTTTTCATTGATGATTTTCTAACTTTCATAACAGGCACAAATATTTTTATGTATGCAAATGATATATGAAGAATAATATTCATTGGATTGCTCGATAGATATACTTGCTTCGAAAGTCATCAAAATTGTAGAGCAATTCAAGAATTGGTGGTACCAAAACAGGCTGAGGATGAAAGGCAAAATACTCTGTGTATAAAAAATGACAGTACTTAGAGGCTACCATCAAACTTTACATTCACTTTTCACTATTTTTTTGTAAAAACACATCCTCCGATGTATTTTTGATCTGTTTCTTCCGCCATCCCACGCATTGTTTTTGGTGTGTTAGTCTCCACCAGGGTTCTCAAATCCTCGACCTGGTAGTGGTGGTGATCGACCTGTAGCTCTACCATTTCGGGACTCAACTTCCAGGCTAAAATATCTGGAACTAAATTTCGGAAACCAACGTTGAACAATGCGTTCATTAAAATTGTCATTGCCAAATGTCTGAATTATTTTTCGGGCTGTTTTGATAGCACTTTGGTTCAATTTGAATTTGTAGAGAAAAATTGGCGAATAATCGCTTGAGGACATGACATAGTAATGAGCTGAGAAAAGACGAACATAAACAGCATCAATATATAGAGAACGCAATTCTCTATCGACCAGTATATACGATGACTCAGTAAAATAAATACAACATAGTATATTCTGTTCTAAATTAACAAAATCAAAATTAATAATGATGAAATGATAATTTCGAAATCACTGAAAACTCTCTCCAGTTTATCCCAATATATAATTAGATATGTTAACAGATTCATTTCTCACATTCTCAAGGTATCCTTCCATGTTTTTTGTGTTACCGTAAAAAAAAAGTTGAATATTATTAATAGTGTTGAGTGATTTTTCAAGTTCGTTGAATTATGAAAATTCTTTCACTTCTTTGTGAAAATATATTTGTTAATTCATTATCACTTCACTTCCTTCAAGCATGAGAGAATATTTTAAACTGTTTTTTTATTTATAACTTTCCACAATCTGGAAAAATAATACAGTTTATTGTATTCATTTGAAAATGTCCGTATAAGACGAAACTGTAGTAACATCAGTTAAAAATACAAGTGGTAAAAAAACATAAAGGTTTATCTTCATTATCCATGATTTCCTACCACGTAGTAACGGCTACATTACCCTCAAAAATTATACATTTATTTTTTTCTCGAAATTGATCATCGATATCAATCAGAATTATCAAAATGATTTGAACCGCTTTATTTTTAATGAATATTTTAGATGTCTTACAATACAAAAATGCTTGCAAACTTATTACTTCATACTTATCAAACAGACTTCAACGTGTAAAACTTCAAGTAATAAAACTTTCAATTTTGCTCATATATCATGCGATGTTCCTCAGGATAGCATTTTGGGTCCACTTCTGTTCTCCTTATCTACTGCAACATTCCATGAGGCTCTGCAGCACTGTAACTATCACATTATGCTGATGACACACTCGTATATAAAACCTTTGAACCCGATAATGTCATGCAAACTAACAGAGAAATAAATATCCACTCACAATCTGTAAAAGACATATGAAATAAACATATACTCAAAATGAATCCTCAAATGTCATGTGCTATTTTGCTCTGTTATGACAATGTCAGGAATGATATATCTTATAATCTTATACTGAAGATGGGAAATGACACAATACCTTCAAGTAAGCACCGCCGCTCTCAGAGCGCTTTAAGGTTTATCCTGTAGTGCTTGCGTTTTTTCTTTAAAAAAAAGTGAGAGTGCGAAGAACTTGGGTTTAATACAAAAATTAAGATTCAAATAACACGTTGATATTATGTTGAAAATGATTTACCCACATAGACACTATTTAGGCTAAGCTGTAAAAACATGCTGTGTGATTCATTAGTTCTTTCCCAATTCAACTATTGTGATATTTTATATGGGCCATGTTTAGATGGCGTGAATAGTTAGCATATTCAGAAAATCCAGAACTGCTGTTTGAGACTAATTTTTGGCATGAAAAGCAGACAGAGAATGTCCCATAAAATTAAAGAAGTTGAATGGCTCAATATGTCTAACAGACGTAAACTACATATCCTTTGCCACTTCTACAAACTTTTGAAATACAAGCAATCCAACTATCTCCATGATGAAGTCATATATAGAAAAGACATAGAAATACTCGACAAACTTTTCTTATCACTATTCCTCAACATAGAAAGAAAATTTTCAAACGTTATTTTTCATATAATATTGCTAGTTACATGAATACGTTCAAGAAAACCAACTACGGTAAGTCGTGTTTCTCTTTGAAAAAAATCCATGACTGTATATTTGCGTGAACTACAAAAATTGAAAATAATTCAACCCAGCGGTTTCATGGCCTAAAGGAATCACTACCTTCGTAAGTGGAA
>WOGR01005115.1:0-14090 GCA_015342045.1 Leptinotarsa lineolata | reverse complement strand
TGGTCTGAAAGAGTCAAAGGGAATCGTACAGTTTGTGAAGGTGTTTTTTCGGTAGATATTGAATTGAAAACTATTAACTCTTGAAATAAACATTTCTAAGAAAGTAGGCTCTTTGTTCTGTTCGATTTCTACTGTGTTATGCAGACTATTAAGGAAGTTTAGAAATTGATTAATTTGTCTGTTTAAAGCATCAAAGCCCACCAGCATGTCATCCACGTATCTGAACCAAAACACAATATGCTTCTGAGAAAGGGGGTTATTGAGAATGAGGGTATTTTCAAGTGTGTCCATGAAAATGTCTGCTATCATGGGACTTAAGAATGAGCCCATAGCGAGACCTGAGTTTTGTAGATGAAATTAATTATTATATTTGAAGAAGTTTTGTTTCAGACATGTATTCAAGAGTTTGCAAAATTTGATAGTTATATATGGGTTAGTGTTACATTTATCTAATTTTCAATAGTTTCAACGTTTAATTATCTTTTATATTTCATTTGTTCTTGCAAGAGATTTTATGCTGTTCTTGCTCACTTACAGTCAATTGAGAAAAAATAAATAGTTTCTCTTGGCGAAGCAACGATAAATCAGAAACTGCTTCTGATTTGCTTATACTGCAAAGTTACTTTGCTTGACTTAGCTGTAAATATATTGTAGGTCCCTAAACTTCACCAAAAGCCTACTGAGAGAACACCTGATATTGAGATGGCAGCAAAACTTGCTAGAAATGACTTCTCCTTGGATTTATCAATTAATGACAGAGAAATGCAACTTGTAATGCTACTTTCAATTATAATTATACTGTAGAGGTATAAATTGACTGAGCTATGATTTAAAAAAAGCATTCAAACTCTCTTGAAATTATTGTAAAAACAATTTTGCAAACTTAAAAAAATGACTGAAGGTGGCTTTCAAATGATTTCTCAAAACATTCATTGAAAATATAATTCAACTCATAAAAATTTGATCCCAATTTTTTCTAGCTCATTTTTATGGCTTTTGTCATAAAAAAAGATGTAATGGAATATTTAGAATACTCATAACTTCACAAATGTGACACATGTGAGTTTATCATCGCAGTCAAGAATTCAAATTCCTTTACATCCTATTCTAAAGAATTATTTAGATCCCAGACACCTTTCTCTAAAAATGATCCTAATTAAAATTAATAACAACCAATCAAACACACCAGACATGAGATATTAATAACATCATGAAATCTGAGACGTTCTGATCACATTGAGCATTGCTTAAAGGGTAGTCCACTAAAACGAGACATTTGAAAAATATGTTTTTGAATTTAACAAAAAAATATCATCAAAGTTGATTCGAGGGTGCCACAGGGTTCTATGATTGGTCAATAAGATAAAAAAAATATTTGTAGTCTCCCAAATATAGGCACATCAATGATGTTAACATTTGCAAAGAAGCTCGTGTCTGACAAAAAACGATTTTCAAAGCTTCTTCTGATAATTCATAAGTTTAATCCAAACATCATTTGATGTAGTTTCAGTACACTTTTTCGAAAATTGTTAGAGTAATTTGATATCGTCTCTGTTTTGCTGGACACCCTAACACCACAAACAATAATATTATATTATTGTGCAATGAATCTTTTGAAAACATTTTTCCCAAACCAAATATATCTCCCAACGCTCGCTTTGCTAACTAAAGCATCATCAGGATATGACTAAAACGGGTTTAGTTACATACAAATCTGCTTCAGTCATCTTCTGATATGACTAAAACAGGTTTATTTATATTTAAATATGTTTTGTCATCTTCTGGTGACTTGACCAGGTTTATTTATGTCAAAACCTGTTTAAGATATAATTAAACCTGTTTTAGTCATCTTCTGATATGACTAAACAGGTTCAGTTATATATAAACCTGTTTCAGCCATCTTCTGATTCGACTTAAACAGGTTTAGTTATGATATGACTAAACAGGTTTAGTTTTATTTGAACCTGTTTTAGTCATCTTCTAATGTCGTAAACGAGTTTAGTTATGTATAAACCTGTTTAAGATATAACTAAACTTTTTTTAGTCATCTTCTGATATGACTAAACAGGTTTAGTGATATTACATATAAACCTGTTTCAGTCAGCTTCTGGTTTGACTAAAACAGGTTTAGTTATGTCTGAACATGTTTTAGTCATCTTCTGATGACAAACAGGTTTAGTTATGTCTAAACCTGTTTAAGATATAACTAAACCTGTTTTAGTCATCTTCCGATATGACTAAACAGGTTTAGTTATATCTGAACCTGTTTTAGTCATCTTCTAATGACTTTAACAGGTTTAGTTATGTCAAAACCTGTTTAAAATTTAACTAAACCTGTTTTATTCTGATATGACTAAACAGGTTTAGTTATATATAAACCTGTTTCAGTCATCTTCTGGTTTGACTAAAACATTTAGTTATATCTTAACATATTTTGTCATCTTCTAGCGACTTAAACAGGTTTAGTTATGTCAAAACTTATTTAAGATATAACCAAACCTGTTTTAGTCATCTTCTGATATGACTAAACAGGTTTAGTTATATCTTCAACAAATATTGTGCATCAGAAGTCTCAATGAGGCAACAATCAAGGCACATGATAGTTTCCAATGCAACATAAATTAATGGATGATAGATATGAAGCACCCTCAATAAAACCACAATTATTTACAATACCTTCAACTGATTTCTGACATAGATCACTTACCGAATATGGCTGAAAGAAAAAAAGAAGTATGTGGTAAAATTCACTGTGAAATTGAATTTAAAAAATCCCCAAAAGGACATTAAATATTGTAAATCTAGTGGATACAAGATATCGAAATATTGAATAACAATTGTACCAAATTTTCACTGATTCCTAACTCTAAAACTGGTCTCTATTTATATTTAACAGGAAGAAAGACTGTTAGAATAATAAATGGCCTTAGTTTTCGAGTAGATGTAAAGGTTTATTTTAAGATAAACACTTAGATTATAACACTACCCTCTTCAAGTTGTAAATTTCTGAGAAGAAAAAGATTTTTTGATATCTGGTTAGACAAGTATTGAATATGTTCATCCCACAGTAATTTTTGGTCTAGCAATAAACCTAAAAATTTTTCATGCTACTGATCATCAACTAACTGGATGTTGGATGAATATGTCGTATTTGCATTAAGACATAGTTGATTCGCAGTAAACCACTGTGATACTCTCGAATGCGCTTCATGCATATTAGGTTGATGAATGTTTAAATCCTTATTCCTATTGGCCAAGGTTGTATCGTCATCATACTACAAACAACTTATAGAAGGAAGATTACCTGGTAGATCATCAATATATATAATAAAAAAGAGAGACCCCATTACCGAACCCTGTGGCACCCCCACGGTGACAGCACCTGCTTCAGAAAATGTATTGTTATAATAGACACTCTGAATTCTGTTATTCAGGTGGGATTTAAAACAAGTCGAACATGAAGAAATAAAACCAGTGTTTTAGCTTTTAATGAAGAAAGGTATGATATTGAGAAAAATGTCACCAAGGACACAGCTGAGAGCATGGGGTATTCTTCAAATATTGTATATAAGTTAATTTGGAAATATGAATTCAAGGGAATCTTTGACTTCACCAAACACATATCCGATTTCGAGCACCAAGAAAATCTCAAGCCGCTTAACACGGCTTGGAAAAAGGCCTTAGAATCAATGAAAACTGGCTGATATTGTTGAGATAGGTACATGACACTAGATTTTTTATGCTTTCGAAAATCTGGAGATGGCAAAATGCGGCATAAGAACTTTGAACGAGCAAATTTCTCGCCAATTTCAACCCTAAATCTGTATCGGAAATTGAAAGTGTCAGAAAATTTTCACACAAAGTAGTATGTGCCTTTCAACAACATTTTCTAGGCATGTTTGATTGGCTGATTCGTTTTATAGACATCTTTCACTTACCCCAATGTTGAGTTTTTCTATTGACAAAACCAGCCAGTGCTGAATTTCTTCCCGCTCTTTCTGGGCCGGGTCCAATTTCTGAGCTGCTCCCAAACCCTCTTTTGAGTATGCCTTTGTTTTTGTTTCTCTTTCAACCACTTTGAACCTCTCCATTTGCTGTAAACAAGGTAATCAGAATTTATTTTTATCAACAGATGGGCTCACTTTTGGCAAAGATAACTCGTAAAAAGCCACTATTTTTTTCAAAATCTCATTGCGGTTTTGTAGTTTAAAATGACGCAAAAAACTCTGAATACGCTGACCTGTTGCTCAGAAAAAATATTCACATTATCACATATGAAAAGCCCCAAGTATTTGATAGACTATATAGGAAGAAAATAGAAATATAATAACGAAAACAATTTCAACAAAATAAAAATAGATTGACATCAATTAAGTCTGGCTACCACTAAATTACACTCGTAAAAAGAGGTCATTGAATTCAGCAAATAGAAACGACACCAATGGAATAAAAACAGAGAAACAACTTTGAATGTAGAATCTGCCGGAGCACTTCATCTATTGGCTCATCGCCTTTGATAATGTTTGCGGTAGGAGATCAGGGTCAACAAACTCAGAAAATAGCTTCAGTGCTTTTGATCATAAAGATTTTGCATGCGTCAAGAATGTGGTTACATGGTAAAATACATTTAAAGTAACATACAAAATGAAATTGAAATAACTCAAGACAAAAATACAGAACAAATTATGGTCAAATCATGTAACAAATGATAAGGAAATCCCGTTCAGTAACAATCCATATCAGCATTTAGAATGTCACCGAAAGTAGACCGGTGCCCCAGGTTTTTAAATCAGATTCATGAACAGCAGACAATTTTTTTTCAAAAGCCAGCTTCAGAAACAAATAACTTGATCATGAAAAGGTTACATTTTACAAGTCTGTATTTCCAAAAGTCTCTGAAATAATCATAATTTGCGCCAAACTTCAATTTTGGATTCTTGACTAACATATATGTGAGGAACAATAAAAACTCTCCAGATTCAACTCAAATCCCTATGTCCAATGTTACCCTTGAAAGAGTAGTACTCACAGTCTCTATGAGTTTCCTATTATCCATAAGTATGCTTTTGTCCTTGATCTCAGCGGATGCAATCCAACTCTTAATTTGGTCTCGCAACCTCTGCAGTTTTTTAATTTCTTTCTTGAGATCGGCTTCATACTTCTCTTTCTGGTTGTTATTCGCAGCATTGTGAACCTTTTGCCATATGTCATCGAAGGTTTCAACACCTTCCATCACTTTTTTTAAACATCTATCGATTTCACCTAGAACAGGTAGTATCTTGAGTAAAATGTTTACTTTCAAGAGCTTTAGATGAATGCAATGTTTTTCCACTTTGGTGTGAGAAAGTTTGCCAAACATGAATAGGCAATCTCACAGAAATAATCTTTGGTGCTGATAAGATATGCGTAGTTCAACCAAGGTACGTTTTTGAAAAAGTGTTTTTTGGTCTCTGAATTTCACTTACCTTGTAATTTTCTCGTAGCCGCCATGACTGATCCCTTCAGTTCATATTAAAACTTACCACCTAAATCCAGTAACCTAAAACTTCCGATACCATACGAAAACATACAGTAGCGCTCAGCTATAATAATATAATTCAGTAAACCGTGTAGACCTTTGGCTAAATAATTATTTTTATTAAACATAAATAATCTGTCGATAGTATCCAATAAAAATTCCACGGCAGAGTTGCCAACATCACATACAAAACTAAAAAAACCAGATGGTTGTTTGACAATTGACATTATTGGCTGTTTTTTAACCGTAAACTTCTAGGAACTAAAAATGTGTATACATAGCACAACGTGACAACTCAATATTCCATTGTAACATAGACGAATCACAATTTATTCACAATTTTTCCGTTCTGTTAAAACAATAACTAGACGCGATTTTGTGCAATTTAGGAAGCAGATCTTGTATGTAAAAATACGTGAATTACCCATTCCAAATTATGAGTCATATGTCACAGTTGTTGAGAAGAGATACATGCAAGGATGTAGTTTGCCGGGGAACTCCCAAATTTTAGGGAATTTGACATTGACATTCATGCAGTCCACTCAGAATCACACGTTAAAAGGTAAGAACTCGTTAGTGCCTAGCTTGCACAAGTGTCGATTTTTTGAGAGTTGTCGTTCGTAGGGGGGCGACAGCTGGTTGAAGAAAAAACAGATTTTACACATATTTGAACTCAGATGACGATCGTCATAATATTCATCGACTATCTTGAAAAAGGCAAAACCATCAACAGCTACTATTACATAGCGTTTACTGCGTTCAAAGAACAAAATCGCGGAAAATGGCTCCATTTGAAGAAAAATAAAGTGCTGTTTCATCAAGACAATGCACCGTATCACAAATCAATGAAAACGATGGCAAAATTATTGAATTGGGCTTCGAATTGCTTCTGCGTCCACCGTATTCTCCAGATCTGGCCTTCAGCGACGAATTGAACTATAAAAATGGCATCGTTGTAGTCGTTGTATCGCCATCGAAGGCAACTACATTGAATGATGAAATCAAATTTTTACTTTCACTACATGTTATATATTCTTATTGAACGTTTGTACATCAGGGTAACCTAAATAAATAAATACTACTACTACTTTACTACTACATTTTGTATTTTTGTTGATCTCCCCGAAGCATTCGACGCAGCGTACCATGAGAAGTTATTAAAAAAACTCAACACCATTGTCTAAACTCAAATATGACCACACTTGTTATTGTAAATGACTTCCGTCGAATTATCTAAATGAACAATTCGTTCAGGCCAGACTCATCTCACCTACACAGTAGGTTTATGGACTGACACCTATCAGAAAACAACTACTCCCCTGGCTAATACCACAAAGGGCGTTGGATTATATCCAACAGGTGTCAGTGCAGGATTCTGCATATGCAGTTGGCAACTACTCCCCTGGTATTAGCCAGGGAAGTAGTTGTTTTCTGATAGGTGTCACTTCATAAACCTACTATGTAGGTGAGATGAGACTGCCCTGAACGAATTGTTCATTTAGATAATGTGATTTGAAGCCAGTCTTCAAGTATGCTTACTTACAATAGGAACGACAATGACTTTCGTTACCAACTGGCCGGATAGCCGTGGCTGCGGAGGCCAATAAATGTAAAACAAAAATAAGAAGAAGATGAAACGTCATTGGTGAATTTAAACTTCGTCAAATTTAAGGTTTAAGTTAGTCCGGTGAATAAAAGTAATGTAAACTGTTCTATTTTTATTACAATACCATTTATCGTAAAAACTGATTAACAATAGCGTACCTCAATGGCTGCAAAAATTAATATAGCTGATCCACCTTCATCGGCAAGTTCAGAAAGGTACGTTGTTTTATATGTGTTACATTTTTACACTCATTCTGAATATCAGAACATGCTGAAATCATGTGTTCTTTATTGAGAAGTTAAAAATGTGCGCATTTCCACGAAACAAGAAGGTGGTAATAGTTTTGACAATACTTTTTTCAGCGAATTAGAAGGAACCCAAGCCGACTTTTCCGATGTATTTCAAGATGTCGAGGAAGAAAGCAGTGGAGATTTATCTCCAGCATCACCAATAACCGTGCCATACTGCCCAAGACCCCCGTCAACAGGTATGTTATTCGAAGTTAGTCAACATATGGCCACTTGTAAAAAGCCTCATTGATATTTTTTAGGTTCACAGAGGTCTCCAAGATCTAGAAGGCAAAGAACTACCTCTTTAAACAAAGCTTCTAAAGCTCCAAGAACAGAATCAATCATCAGAACGCAGCACCGTACTATTTACACTGCTGGAAGACCCCCTTGGTACAACAGCGGGGGAGAGAAAGTGGAACCGTTTGTTATTGGTATAAATAATTTTTTTACTGAAATATATTGCAAAAATAGGTTTAATCAGAGTTCTGATAGCTTATATTCATTTGAATTCTTATCTACTTTCATGTTGTTTACACATAATTGATAGGGATTGATGCAAGCTTAAATCAAATTATAAACGAGAGGATTAACAATACAGATATTCTGAGAAAAATCTACTGTTGCTAATCTGCTCAATTATCTTCTTTTTAGGCTATTTGAATAATAATAATATCTAAATCCCATCCTGAGAAAAATATAAGACTGTAAAGGTTTGTTACTGTAAGAATTGGTTACCTTTATCATTCCATTTTCTGTACTTTCATTGAAATTGCAGAGATTCAACAATTTTCTTGTTCATTACAACTATATAAGTAATCTGTGACTGTTTTATATCACTGTAATCTCTGAAACCAATGAATGCAATGAAATGAAGACATTATTCTGAAATATCTTCAGATATCTAGTATAAAGAAAACGTAGATTTAGTATCATATCTCAGGAAAAACTTTGACCCTATTTTCTAGGTATTTGCGGAGGAAGCGCATCAGGTAAAACGACAGTAGCAGAAAAAATCATTGAATCTCTCGGAGTACCATGGGTCACTCTGCTCAGTATGGATTCTTTTTACAAAGTATTGAATGAAAAGCAACATGAAATCGCTCACAGAAATGAGTATAATTTTGATCACCCAGATGCCTTTGACTTTGAGTTGCTTTACACAACTTTACACAGACTTAAACAGGGCAGGAAGGTGGAAGTTCCAATTTATAACTTCATGACGCATGCTAGGGAAACAAAAACGGTGAGTTTTCAACATCTATTTACTATATAAGGTGTTTAATTGCTAAGAAATATATAAAAAAAATGTTGGCTGACACTGAAAAACAGTTATGACTTCCAGTACGTTTTCGGACTGTTCTGCACATTTATTTGTTTGGCCTGGTGTCTTTTATATCTGTGTATTTTTTTTATCTATTTGTCTGTACATCTATGTACCTCTCAGGCTGTATATGATCTGTCTTTTATATATGTGTACATTCTGCTCACTTGCCTGTGTTTACCATTATGTGTCGTGGCATGTCATTACTGTATACCCATGATTGGTCACCAGAAAATCAGGGTCGCCGTTGACTTCATTCAACAATTCCTGAGTGATGCTCATCTGACAGTTTTTTGGTTAAAATTCAACCATTCTTTAAAGGAACCAACAGTATTAAGGATAATATTATCTATGTTTCAGTTTTTTCATAAACATCGTATGTTGTAAAATTGAAATTAGTGTGATGTTTTGAATAGGTTTTCTTGCTTAAAAAAATCTGTTCAAAATCTGTTTTTCCGTTAATCAGCTATCGCCCCCATACGATCGACAACTCTCAGAAACTTGTGCGAGCTAACGAGGTCTTACCTTTTAACGTGTGATTCTGAACTAATGAAG
This sequence comes from Leptinotarsa lineolata, assembly GCA_015342045.1. NCBI lineage: Eukaryota > Metazoa > Arthropoda > Insecta > Coleoptera > Chrysomelidae > Leptinotarsa > Leptinotarsa lineolata. The sequence goes on along the minus strand of WOGR01005115.1, from coordinate 4,800 downwards.
AATATTTTTCGGCAAATGGCGCCTGGGACATTTCGTAATAATATCTTTCAATACACATGCTCAACCAAGTGGATATCGACCTGTTTCATGAATTGAGCAGGGCCGTATTCGCTTTTTTGTAACAATATAATTTTTGATACCAAGAAAATTCTCAATTTCAAAAATTACACTTCAGAAAACTATGTATGGTGCGAACGTCATCATTTTCGAGGGCATCTTGACCTTCCACAACCCCAAAGTCAACGCTATGCTGGATATGAAAATATTCGTTGACACTGACTCCGATGTCAGACTAGCTCGTCGGCTGAAGAGAGACATTAGCCAGAGAGGCAGAGATATAGCAGGGGTGCTCAAGCAGTATACGGGAATGGTTATGCCGTCTTTCAACCACTACATAGCCCCCTTGATGAGCCATGCTGATATAATCGTTCCTAAGGGAGGGGAGAATGAAGTGGCGATACAACTTGTAGTACAGCATGTACAGGCACAACTTCATTCGGTAAGTTTATTTGTCGTGAGCAAGTTAGAACACAGTAATCTTTGATTCTTTGTAGAGGGGGTTAAAACTCCGGGAAGAACTAGCCCAAGCCTTCGCTTGTAATAAACAACCCCGACCGGACACTGTTAGATTATTGCCAACAACCCCGCAAATCAGAGGGCTGCACACCTTCATCAGGAATAAAGATACGCCGAGGGACGAATTTATTTTCTACAGCAAACGCCTGATTAGACTCGTTATTGAGTATACTTTGTCGCTGATGACATTCGTGGATAAGACTGTGGAAACGCCACAAGGGGTTCAGTATAATGGTAAGAAATTTGTTTGTTTGATGAATTTATTACTTAGTCGTTGATTTTTAGGTAAAAAAATGGCCACAAGCAATATTTGCGGGGTGTCGATTTTGAGAGCTGGAGAAACCATGGAACAAGCCGTTTGTGATGTTTGTAAAGATATTCGGATTGGAAAAATTTTGATACAAACCAATTTAAACACTGGAGAGCCGGAGGTAAATGCTAATTTTCTTTCAAAATCTCTCGCTTGTACTTTCTACAGGTTATTATTCATTACCAGTATATTCTTGACACTGTACTTGCCTATGCATAAACATCGATTCTAGATGACTGACTTTTAATCCATTTTCAAATTACATATTCTATGAATATTTTTCAAATACGGTTTTTTTGTTAGTTGGGAATGGGAACAAAAAGTTTTTACCAACGTTTTGGATTTTATCAAATCCATCTTCAGGGCTCAAGCACCTCAGTTATCCATGTCAAAAAAAAAACGTTTAAAATATTTGTAACAGACAACATAGTTACAAACGAAAATGAGAACTAGCCAAATGAAAACACATACAACCACAGACATTTTTAATGTGTCTGTGGTTGTATGTGTTTTCATGACACATTTTTAATGTGTCTGTGGTTGTATGTGATTTCATGACACATTTTCAATGGGTCTATGGTTGTATGTGTTTTCATGACACATTTCAATGTGTCTATGGTTGTATGTGATTTCGTGACACTTTTCAATGGGTCTATGGTTGTATGTGATTTCATGACACGTTTTTAATGTGTCCATGGTTGAATGTGTTTTCATGACACATTTTTAACGTGTCTGTGGTTGTATGTGTTTTCATGACACAATTTTAATGTGTCTGTGGTTGTATGTGTTTTCATGACACATATTCAATGTGTCTATGGTTGTATGTGATTTCATGACACATTTTTAATGTATCTATGGTTGTATGTGATTTCATGGCACATTTTTAATGTATTTTTAATGTGTCTGTGGTTGTATGTGTTTTCATTTGGTTAGTCCTCATTTTCGTTTGTACCTATGTTGTCTGTTCCAAATATTTTAAACGTTTTTTTGGCACGGATAACTTCCGGGATTTTTAATCCCGGAAGATGGATTTGATAAAATCCGAAACGTTGACAAAAAACTAAATTGTTTATCTACGAACTTTTTGATTCCTTTCCCAACTAACAAAAAACCGCATTTGAAAATTATTATTTGCATCACCAAACCTCGCAAAGCCTATAAATATCATTTTGTTTTGAATATTTATTAAATTTTTTTATCGGTAATTGAAGGAAATTAAAAATGATTTGAAAGATCATTCAGTCATTGGTCTTGTTTCAAATATTTTCTCTCGGCGTTCATTTTGAAATGTTTTGGGTAAATTCTGTTAAATAATTAATAAACTTTTTATTATTATGATATTAATAGTCATTCACCTTACACAAGGTAATATGGCCATTGTTTTTATACTTACTTTTCAGTGAAATTTTCACCCTAAACTTGTCTTTGACAACAATATTCACGTTTTTAGCTATACTATCTGAGACTTCCCAAGGACATCAAAGATTACAAAGTCATATTGATGGATGCCACAGTAGCCACCGGTGCAGCAGCGATGATGGCGATCCGTGTTTTACTGGACCACGACGTCCTTGAGAGCAACATCCTTATAGTTTCGCTGTTGATGGCCGAATCCGGCGTCCAATCGATAGCCTACGCCTTTCCCCAAGTGCAAATCGTCACGACAGCCATAGATCCGGAAATCAACGATAAGTTTTACGTGTTGCCGGGGATAGGCAACTTTGGAGATCGGTACTTTGGGACTGAACCATCAGAAAGTTAGACGTCGGGTATTTGTGCTAATCATTTTAGTAATTGAAGCTCCGGAGAGTGGTTTCGTTGTTTTTTTTTTCAGTATTATTGACCTCCGCAGAAACATGTCTCTAATTATGTTGGAACAGTCTGATATCCAAAAATTGAAAGTGTAACAAAAAAAATTATAGGATTGGGTCCCAGAACTGATTATATTATGAGGCCTAGATTGGAAATTAGGGCGGGGAAATTCACGAAAGGGTTGTACAAAAAGTAAAGACAATAGGGCAAGGAAAAGTCGAAATCTTCATGGTTTCTTCTATAGTTTTACTATAGAACCGATTTCAATAATCTGCGTTCCTTCAATACTTAAATTTCTTCAGGTACTTGATTTATTTTTCATGTATTTGAAGTATTTTCAGTACTCCAAGTATCAATTTTATGTACTTAAAGTAATTCCAGTACTAGTATTCCACATACAGATGTACATGAAATAATCTTAAGTTTCTCTTTTATGAAAGTACTTAATGTACATGCATTTGAAGCATTTTATGTACTTGTGTACATATTTTATGTACTTCCATCCACACACGGATGTACATGAGATAATCTTAAGTACTACCTCTTTTATGAAAGTACTTAACGTTCATGTATTTGAAGTATTTTATGTACTTGAAATAGTTCCATCCACATACATGAAATATTCTTAGTACCTCTTTTATGAAAGTACTTAATGTACAATTATTTGTACATGTATTTGAAGTATTTTATATACTTGTGTACATATTTTATATGCTTGAAATGAAAGTACCCCTTTTTTGAAAGTACTTCACGCATTTGAAGAATTATGTACAGTTATTTGTACATGTATTTGAAGTATTTTATGTACTTATGTACATATTTTATGTTCTTGAAATAAAAGTACCTCTTTTATGAAAGTACTTCACGCTTGAAGAATTATGTACATGTATTTGAAGTATTTTCAGTATTCTAAATATCAATTTTATGTACTAGTACCAGTACTAGTATTCCATATAGGGATATACACGAAATAATGTGAAGTACCTCTTTTATAAAAGTACTTAACATACTTAAAGTACCCAAAGAACTTATTAGTAAAGAGTATCTTAGCTCTGTACTTTACAAAATATTCACATATGCCATAGTAGAAACAGAAAAAAAGTCTTGAGTACTTTTGTTGATGTTCCTTATAGAGTAACTCTCTCTTGTGGAAAAATCCACACTAGCGATGCTACAATTCATTACTTTTTTTCAGTATTTTTCAGTGTGTCTACTTCCATTATGCAAAATCGAAAATATTGTTTCAACTCTGAATGTTTAGAAATGTGGCGAGCTATCATTTTTAAAATGGCAACAGTACACTCCCGGTCAACTTGAAACTGACAGTTATTGGAACTGAATTTCATACAGGATTACAATTGTCAATACTTTTTGTGCAGTCCTAGTAATTAAGGGATATATATTTATTACTTTTTGTTAGAAAATCTAGGCAAATTGGCATATTTTTCAAGTATACATATGTACTTAAATTTATAACGTAGTTTTTGGCTGGATAATAATTTACTAAAATAATTAGGTATCAATTCTTTTTAAGCAACGGACATTTTTCAATTCTGCATTTTACTGAAACTGACTTCCATCAATTTTTTAAGGTAATTTTATTATTGCAAAATTATTTTTTCCAATAAAACTATATGTATAAACTGATGAACTGTAACATAAGAATAGTCAAAGAAGGTAGTAATAGACTGTTGAATATTTTGATATAAGATAATGAAAGTGATGCAATAAATCCTTTTTATTATTTCGACTTTTAATTTGGTAGATAAGCAATGCACACACAATTGATTTCATTATACAGTGTGTAAAAGCCAAATGGAATCTGTTTTTCCGTTAGTCAGCTGTCGCTCCCATACAAATGACAACTCTCAGAAGTTGAGAAACTTGGAATAAATTCATTATTTCGGTTACTGTACATGTTTTATGTAAATGACGAAACACGTCAAATTTAAATTATAATTTGACATACTACAACGGAAAAATGCTACCCCTACCTTCAACCCCCGTCGAATGACAGGTATAACCCCCCTCAATTTTTTAAATGGAAAATATAGGCTTGTGATACATCGTTTGAAAATGTTATCGCTTTCAAGTTTATTGCA
>WOGR01005114.1:0-14091 GCA_015342045.1 Leptinotarsa lineolata | reverse complement strand
CTAAATATTTAATTTCTTTCACAGAGTGAATTTCAATTATATCACCTTGAGTGTTGATAATTTTAATACTTCTATACGGTCAGCTATTCGATATATTGCAGCTGAAAGGCAGAAAGTTGGTTGTTTCTAGATTGACTGTTAGAAGACGGTTGTCGAACCATTTTCTTATAGTTTGAAGTCTTTTTCGACCTTTTTTTAAAAGCAAAGTCGAAGTTTCTGCCTCATAAAATATTTCCGTGTCATCAGCATTTCCAATCACCATCACTGTGTTATTTGAATTATTCATCAATATAAATGTTGAACAATAAAGGACCCAATACTGTGTCTTGAGGAACACCACAATTAACTTGCTTTAGATCACTAGTGTTATCGTTCACTCTTACAGCTTGCTTTCTGTTTTCGAGGTAACATTTGAAAAGTTTAAAGTAATTTCCTCTGACACCTTTATTTTCTAGTGTTTGTAAGAGCAGATAATGATCAACAGTTTCAAATGCCTTAGTTGAATCTATGAAGGGACAAAGAGAGGGTTTACGTCATTCTAAAGAATTGAATTAACGGAACTGATGTTCCGTTAATTCAATTATGCGTTTTCTGTAGATGTTTTTTCTTTGAATCCGAATTACCTAGCGTCTAGCTGAAATGGTATTATATTTATTTACGAAAGATCTAAGCATATTTTTGAATGATTTTTCAACATAAATTATTTACTTTAGATTTTATTACGGTTATCGAGAATCGGTTATCTATAATCTTCCTTCTGCGCTCTTTTGTGAAATTAGCAGCCACAACAAAATTCTACTAGAGAAACTTATTGCGTTTACTTTACTAAATCTTTCAATCTAAAGGCAAGGACTTTCCATCGAAATCATCGATCCCAATCTTGACAAACAGGAAGATAAAAACTCCGTTGAGTAAGCGTCACGGCACTGAAAAAACATCCGAAAACGTTTGCTGAAAACTTTTTCTATACCAAGTGTATGTCTTTTTATTCGGAATCGCAGGCATGAACTTTGCCAACTCTAGCTGGTGCTTTTAACTTTCTCTCTCGTCTATTATGCTTCTTTTTGTAACATTTGCATCGCTGTTCACAGCTTACGCTCAACAATTCTACAGATTTATTACTGAACTTTTGGCTCTCTTGCAATTGTGGTTTCCTTACGGCGCCAAATGGGACTGCGATGACATGAGTGACCCTAATAAAAAAGTTGGCAAAGAATACTGGAGATCAATTCATTCTTCATGAGCTTCCAACCTCTGTCGTGAAATTAGTCTAATAAAACTAATTTTCCCAAATAACAGAACTAAGGCTCTTTTGTTCGACGTGCGTTCCGCTAACTAAGTTTACGTCATCAGGAGAAAAATTTAACTAAATTTTATTGTATCCAGAAGAACTTTCACCTCAGTTATAGGGATCATAACATCATCATGAATTCTAAGTATTAACTATTATGTTGATTTGTTATTATATCTTGATATCAAATAATATATAAAGGATTGTTTAGAATATAACCTTCGTCGTTGTTTATTGCAGTCTCCTCACATTTACAATTTCCGGACTTCCGAAGGCATCTAAAACGTAATTCTTATTCATTTATTCTGTAGCTGTTCTTCAAGACATGTTAAGCGACATTAGACCTTTCTGTCTATGGACTATGTGAAACATGCTCCATGAGAAAAGTTATCATAGTCCACTTAGTTTGTAGGTACTGCCTTTTCAATTATCTGATCTTTCGGTAACCCCCACCACTTATTCACGTGTACTAGCAGTTTTGAAAAATGCTTCTATGTTTTTAAGAATGTTTCTATAGATAGCACGAGGTTAAGGGCTTCCACGCTCAATTTGATCATGAACAGATTCGAAATGGAAGCATAAGAGAAGGTAAAGTACTTTCTACTGACTTGGGTCTTATAAGTAGATGATGTATTCGACTTTTTGACATCATAATAGGAATATAGAGGACTTTGTGTCTATTCTCAATATATTGATGAGTTCAGTAGTAACAATATATTGATGAGTTCAGTAGTAACGAAATTGTTCTGGAGATCTGACCAAACTGGCAGTCTGGAAAAAATTGACTCTATACTGGGTACCAGGACAGTCCTGAATCACATGCAACAAAAAAGCTGATGAGTATGGTAGCGATGGATCAATAATATGAAAGATGAATAAATCGGAGAAAATACTATGGAAACACCTACGAGTGGACCATTATCTGTCAGGGTCGTGTTGAAAAACAGCCTTAGCTGACACTTCGCCAATTCGTCATAAGGTTATCTTCAAATAATGTAAATACAAATTAGAAATCCTTTATCCCTTGTGATGAATAAAGTCGATTATTATTTGACACCATCAATCATGAAGTATTTACAAAAAATGAAACAATATTGAGAATCTTTGTGTAAATAGAGCAGTAGAGTGTTCAGGTACAAATAGTAGTTGGCATTTTCTAGTATTCACTTGATTCAAGCCACGCATTGTTATTAGCCTTATGAGTAGATATCTAGGATGAACAGTAATCGAAACTTTGTGAGTGAGAGTGATGAGATGAAGTTTAGCATTTTTTCGAGGTTGAGCCATCCAGAATCTGCAAACTTGCCACTAATGTGGTCGAATTCCATATGCAAATCGAATACAAGAATTCTGAATTCGTTGGAAACGAGTAGAATCAGCCTGAGTTAATGCAGGACCATATACACTACCGCGATATGATATTCTGAACATTATCAGAGTCTCACATAATTCCAGCTCAAGTTTAGTAGGTAGGATATTCCGATTGGGGTAAAGCTGTCGTAGTACATTATCTGAGGTTTGACAAAGGTGACCAATATGTTTAGTGAATCTAAGGTTAGAATCGATCCATAGTCCCAGCTAAGTTTGAGTTGAAGTTACCACATATTTGCTCACGCTTTGACTTAGGACCAAAAAGCATTGTAACTAATTTTGATGGATTAAGTTTGAGGTTATGCGCTGCAGAGGTGTTGAATAAGGATAGGAGATTTTTTTCGATTTTACTGAGGGCCTGAGTGTTATTTTCAACTGAAAAAGCTGTTTATATTTGGGTGTCGTAAGCATAGTGGTGGATTGTACAAGTACTACATTTTGGTAAAAATCTGCTATATAGAGTGAGAATAGTAGGGGTCCGATAATTTAACGTTGTGGAACTCCATAAGTTACAGGCCTTGCATAAGATATAGAAGTTTCAATGATAACTGACTGGGTACGTGATTTGAGGTAGTCTTCAATCAGTTTGGCTGCATCCTCAGCAAATTACATTAAAGTCAATTATATCGAACGCCTCACTAAATCCTAGGGGTGATGCTTGTTAGCTGGTTGCTATCACTTGATCTAAATATATCGTCATTTACATTCAAGATAAAAGTGGTTGTACTATAGAATGCAGGAACCCTCTGGTACTCCATGTTGTATTGGTTTATTAGAATCATTATTAGAATCAACACACCAATACCTGTTTTCGAAATAGGAGCTGAGGAGACTTAACATGGTATCTTCCAAACCATAATGATTCAATTTTTCAATGAGTATGGCATGTGATACACAATCTAAAGCTTTGGTCAAGTTAGTGAGTTTGCACTGATCAAGAACCTCCATTATGTTATTCATCATCTTGTAAGCAGCCTGAGTTGTGGATTTGTGTTTCCGAAATCTATATTGTGATTCACTAAAATTGAATAGAAAGTATACTCGATCCTTTCGCTGATGATTTATTGCCTTTTTGAATTGAAAAGAAGTAATATTTCTGGAGATTTTGAGTATGTCTGGCAAAACGCCTTCCTTGAAGATTTGGTTAATAAGGTTGGTTAATGGCATGACTGTATGTTCAACAATATATGTAAGTGATAATACCCAGTACTACCTGGGGACATACTGGCTCTAAAAAAATGAATCTACGACGGAAGAAAATTTCTTGAAGTTATAGTCTCCTTCAGCATCTACTTGTGTAATCTTTAGCTACAGCACAAAAGTGATCATTGAAATCATTTCCAGAAAATAATGTTATAGTTTGGTAGTTCTTTGCCGTGGTTACTGCTCATGCATACATCAGCGGTATCTTATGATGATTTTTAATCGATCTTCTTCTGAGTATTTTCACCTTCCACAGTCTGAAAAAATATGAAAATTATAATGGAGAACTTTATACAGGTGTAGAAAGGGCAAACTTTATAGTTTACCCCGATTAGTTACTGCGTAAACTCAAATTATTTTTCACGAAGAAAAATGTTCTATTTATCAGTAACTTTTCGTATTTTAATAATTTGGCCTATCAAAAAAATTGCTAAGAAATAATACAATACTTATCTTTAACGTTTCGGAGGCAAAAATCTGCCTCCGTCTTCAGAAATGGATAAAAAGGAAATAACTGCGAACGAAGTTGAATTTTCGTCACTTCCTGTTGCTAAACAATGACACAAACAAACAAACAAACAATGTACAAATTTTCATCGATGTCATGAAGGACAACGAAATGTATAACTGTCCGGTTTGTGTTCATTTCAAAAGAGTATTTTTGTTAACAGAAATAAAAATGAACACCACGATGAATATTGACTAATATATGACGTTTGTTCAAGTTCCTTCACGAGAGAAAATTCTTGAAAATGCTTTTCGTTCCTCCAACAACAGGACCTCGCTTTTTTACTTCTTGAGTTCCGCGAGGGGTCAGAGCCTACAATGATCACTAACACCGTAACAGTCGAAATGAGGATGAGATCAGAGGTAGAATTTAAATTTCGAAACGTTTATATACTGATTGATCTGAGAGGTTGAACTGGAACCTCTGCTGTGGAATAAATCCAAAACAAGCACTGCTCCCAAGAACCAGACGTGCGTTTTATCAACCAAGTTGACGTCTTCAAGACATGAAGTATAGTAGACTAATTGCTAACTCTGAACCTGGACTATTTATATCTAACAGAATACATTTTTAGTTTTAGATACAAATTAGGTACAAATTGGCTGGAAATTTTTTAGTCATAGTTCTTAAGCTTAAACAATGAGCTGTTTATAATGGAACATATTCATATTTCTCATGCCACAATTTGCTAACTCCTGATTTCGGATGTGGCATGAGAACTATGAACATTGACAAATGCCCTATTCTAATACCTTTACAAAAATCACTCTGTTGAAAATTTGCGGGAATTTTCATAAGAAAACTTTCCGCCAGTTTCTCCCAAGAAACCATTGACGTGTTTATAAAAGTGAAAATGTACCCAATGGAACAGCGTTTGGGAGTAGTGCTATTTTGGATCGATTGAGCTAACAAAAAATGACTCTACATAGTCGGGTAAAAATTATTCTTGTGGAATGAGCGGTGGTGGTGGAAAAAATTGCTAAGACCTCAACTTGAAAAATTCAAGATCATAGAAAAATCATCAGGATGATATGTGAAAAATCTTCTGTAACAGAAGCTGTGCCTTGCGATATTTTTATTATTTTCATATATTGAGAAAATACTGATAGTTATTCCCAGCAAAGACAATTATGTTTTTCCATCTGATAGCTATTTCCACGGCGGGTTTAGCTCTCACGGATTTTCTGCAGAAAATAGAACTCTGTGCTGAACTCCAAAGATTAATGAATACCAATTTTAAGATTTTCATCAGATCATTGGTAAGCTTAAGATAAACAAAGCAACCTAACATTTTGTTATCATATAATAGTTAATTTCCTTTTTACCTTTCTGGTTACTAAATGAAGTCTAATATATTAATAGTAAATAACAGGCTTCTATTTATATGTTCTATGAAAAATAAAATAAACTGTAAATCAAATCCATCAATTCATCATATTACAGATGGTCAAGTTGCATATTGTATTCTTGTTCATTTATAAAGATAAATCTCGCGATAAATATCGTATAAATTGTCTAATTTTTACTTATTGCTGGATATGGTCCTTAGTTTGTTTATTTAGTTTAATGCGTCATGGTTGCATGGTCATATACCACCGAACTATTCCTAACCTTGGTCTTGTTATAAAGCTATAAAGTTATAAGTTATATTGGTATGGTGGCTATCCTGTTCTCAGCCACTTTGAATGTTTTCCTTTTGAATCAATCCTTTGATATACGCATATCAGGGGGTGTTTAAAAAACAGGTCTTCTTTTTTGGGACTCCGCCATTTTATTTTTCTTATTCTTTCTTTCCAGCAAACCTTTTCAAATCCATATATAAAAAAATAGTTTAAAAAATTGAAAGAACACGCTTTAATAGCAACTCTAACTAAAAAATAATTCGAAACTAATCTAAGATTGTGTTCAACATCGATAATAAGTCCTATAGCTTGATGTAACTAATGACTTTTAATAAGTCTGAAATCAGAATAAATCTATTTACAAAAAAATTAATTTTGTTGTTAAAATGCGTGGAGTGCTAAATATCCATTGCTACAAATACTTGGTTAGGAGCTGTTTGCCAGATTAACACCCCACGTATTTTCACAAAAAAATTACTTTTTTTGTTAATAGATTTATTCTGTTACATTAAGCCATAGGACTTATTATCGATGTTGAACACAATCTTAAATAAGTTTCGAATTATTTTTTATTTTTTAGTTCGAGTTGCTATTAAAGCGTGTTTTTGAAGTTTTTTGAAGTATTATTTATTTGCCACTTTTCAGTTTGGCTTGCTATTTCAAGGCCATTTGTTTTAATATGAAATATATATCTACGCATGCACAGACAGTGTGTGGTTGTCTCACTTGCTCTCACACAGAGACTGTGTGAGGAAATTATTTATTCCTGGCAATCCTGATCAAGATAACGAGATAAACGTATGAAATTATTGTATTGTCACCGATTTATTGATAAGTGCACAAAGTTTAAAATACATCTGTCCATTTAAAGTTAGTCAATATCGAGTCCAAAGGAGTCGGTTACAAACCAACAAACAAACAAATTGATTCGCTATCTTTTCCACGGTCCATCATATTGAATTGAAAATACTTCAGTTTGCTCATTGTTATTTCGTTGATCAACCCCTTTTATTCAATACCCACATCATAAAGGTAACTATGGAAATGACAAATCGTTATTTTCTAACATCCGCCATATTCGATAAAAATGGCGGCATTCAGGTAATCGTGCATTGTCACAAGAACCGAACATGTGTGTGAAAATCCAGCTAGGATACTGGAAAGAGAGTCAAATTCAACTAGCAATACACAGGTGGAACTGAATAAAAACTTATGATCAGTAGGACCCGTCGCAAGATGACATTTCGTGACCATGAAGAGGACATGTTCATTTTATACTGTTTGCGAGGCAAACTGAACAGTTTGTCAATTGTAACTTGCAGATTGTGACATACGAATTATTCAAATTTCTATTTTCACAGATCTAGAATTCCTATGAGCGGACTGCAGCAGTACTCCGTAAATCAAAGCTAAAATTATGACAGCTATTTGAATTCCATATGAATTGTTTATGTTGTGTATTTTATTCATTTTACGGTTAAGTAGACAAACTGATGTAACTTTGAAAGTACAATATAAATGGTAATATAGTAAATTACGTAGGTTCATTTTCTATGTTAATTTTTACTATTAATTGAGTCGTGTCAGGATTTTTTCAAGTTTTTCCATTTTTTATGCTAGAGTTCTGCTAGGAAGATTCAGAAAATCTCAGACAAATTAAAAAAAAATTGAAGGCGAAATCAAGGTTGTGGTCGATATTGTAATTTGTGTCTATTCAAAATCAAGCTTGTAGTAGACATTTTAACCTTAGTCAAATTAAAATTAAGATTGTTATCAGTAAGAAATTGAAACCAAAGTCGGATCCCAAGAGTTAAGGCAGTCCTTGAACATCTGGCTAGAATATCGAAATACCTAAATCCTACATAACTGCTGATAAAGATTTCTGGAATCCTTGATCATATAGGTATCAGAGGTGTAAAAAGAAAATATCGTTGTTTCCTTGATAGTTTTTGGACCTGGGCAGTACCACTATTTTCTTAACAAAATAAAAAATAGCAATAGTGCATAATATTTTCAAAATAACAAAGTAACAAAAATACTGTCTCCACGCGCGTTTCGCTAACCAAGTTAGCATCATCAGTAGACAGCATTCTTGTTCTCTCGTGAGGAAAGTGATTTTAATAGATTCGTTTTCTCGACAGGTTCTGATTGTTCCTATAAACGTTTTGAACATTTTTTTTACCGTAATATTTCAGTAACAATGGATTCTGTTAAGAAATATGTCAACTTACCATTTAATTGTAGGGGTCTCATTATCTGAATATGAAACATTACAGGCTAGGTTGAAAGTTTTTTTTTGGAGAAAGACTACTGATGTATCGATCGGTGTAATTTGAACTGAAACAAAATAAATCGTCACAGATGGATTATACAAGGTGAAAAGGTTTTTGTATAAAATAATATAATATATAATCAGACTAGTAGATTTGTGTTTTTATTCGCAGTATCTTAATATTTTAGCTGATAGTATCAAATTGAAAAGCCATTTATCGTAGTTACTATCGACCGCTATGTACGAAAATAAAAAACCAATAATTCAGGAAATCTTATATACAGGGCGTTTCATATGAAATAAGATACTTATGGTAAGACGTGAAATGATGTAATTGAAAGATAGTTGAAAATATTTACTATCAGTCAGGTGTAAATTTAAAGTAAGTTTAACTGGTTTTCCAAGTACGTCTCACGAGCCCTCTACAAGAATCACCTTGTAACAGTTATTAATAAACGATCCATAGTTATTATAATACTGAACTAATACAATAGGCTATATTGGGAGGAAATAAAAAGGCCGGATTTTCTTCTCTTGATAATTCTAAATTTTGGTAAAATTTTTTATTTGAACTATTATATAATATAAAATGAGACATTCAGTACAAACAAATTCAATACATAAAATGTAGAAAAGTATAACATAAAATTGAGATAAGTATGGATATAATATAAATTAGTTAGACCTAACACATAAACAAGAATAAACTGTTTCAGAAGTGAACGTGGGTATATAAACTTCTCAACATTTATAAAAGTGATTGAAATTCCAGCTTGGCATTTGTCCAGAAGAAAAAAATTATTTATTTCCTTAGAGTTTAAATGATTCATTGAATAGATTAGGTAGGGAGGTTGAATGGTGATAAGATTCCGACCCCTTGCAATGCCAATCTCTATAACTGTAGGTTTGGTATAGGAATATGGTGAAAATAACTCCAATAAATTGATGGATGTAATTTATTGTATAAGTTTGAAAATGTCCTTATAGGACGAAACTGCAGTAACGTTAGTTACAAATAAAAGTGGTAAAAAACATAAAAAGTTTCATTTCTCATTTTTCAAAATAACTCCATTTTATTATGAAAAACATATTTCTAAAGATAGTTCCGAATACTTTTTTTTGACACGAAACTCAAAAACATAAATTTATTTTTCCTTCAACGAATAATAAATGTATCTGATGGATTCAGTGTGTTGTATAAGTTTGAAAATGTCTTTATAGGATGAAACTGCAGTAACCTTAGTAACAAATAAAAGTGGTAAAAAACATAGTAAAATTCATTTCTCATTTCTCATTTTTCGAAATAACTCCAGTTTATTATGAAAAACATATTTCTGCTGATAGTTCCGAGTAATGATTTTTGACACGTAACTCAAAAACATATTATATTTATTTTTTACTTATCAAACAATAAAGGTATCTGCACCGTGGCACCTTCACGATCTCGACGATTCAATAATCTACTCGATTGGCAACTGAACATCAGCTCAAAATGGATTCAGTCGAGACCGTTATTTTGAGAAACAAAAAACCAAACATTTTGGATCTATTTATTGTTTAGAACCACAAGAATTTTAGACAGACAATTTCATAACGTGTTCAAATAACACTTTATTGTGAGATTTTGACTTGATAGTTTACAAAACCGCGATACGTGTTTCACATGATGTGTTTTATTTTAGTGATTGAAAAGATGTTTGAATAAAGTTGTTGTGAAGTGTGTTGCTGTGAACAATTCTATGAACAGTTTTTCTTCGAACAGATACCTCACTATTTGAACATACAGGTGCTGGAATTCGAAAGCAATTTATTTTATCTCTGTGTTTCAGATGGTTTTCCCACAATGGAAAAGCTTCACGATATTAATGGTGGCAAATTAACCTAATTGAACTTGAAATATACAACAAAAAAGTGGAATCGAAATAATTTAGAGAATTCATCAATAAATTTATTGAGAAATAGATCATTGAATTTTGAGTATTTTAGCACAGAACAACAGGCAGCTGACGTCATCCGACCTAGCCGAGATCGCCGCAAAAAATGTATGTAAGAGCATTTTTTAGTTTCAGACACCGTAATGAATGGAACACGACACGAGCAGAGCTAGTAAACCTTGCATGTACTAAAACAACTAAGCGAATATGAACATCAACGTCCGAGTCAGATGATGTCACAGGCCGGACAAAATTATTCTTGCAGGCGCAACTTCATCATCATCATTTTGATGATTTGTTCACGGTTTTTTTATATTTTGCCTAAATTTTTATAATTATTCTATATTGGAAAAATGAAAACTTCTCCATTTAATCGACGACCGTCAATTGGTATATAAGAAAATTGACAAAAACTTCGAAGGTTATGAATTCGTCATCTTTTCTTGAACTACTTTATTTACGGCAGTAAGGTAATGAAGTTTTTTCAGTTTTTCATGACAAAAAAAATGTATTCATTCCCAGAAAAATTTAGCTCCCCAACTTTTCTTAGAGAACTCGTTGAGACAAATATATTTTTAAACTTTTACTGAGATCTCGAAGGAATATGTCAAACTTGTTTTTCCCCAAATATTGCTTGAACTTTTGACTATATAGAACGTTTTGAATGTTAATATGATTCTTACTTGGGTACTTTTCGCAATATATAGCCATTTCAGAGTTTAAAAAGTTCATACTATTGAAAACTGAAACTATACCACCATGACTTGATAATAAAATGTTTCTTAGCGAACAAAAAACCACATATGAATTTATTCGATATTTTCAGATTTCAGCTGAAAATTTTCTGTCAATATATTCGATTCAATTTTCAATTAATTTTTTGAAAAAAATTTTGAGGTGAACCAAATTGGTTCATCTTTTTTCTATCGCGAGAGAATTGATTTGAAACACGACAGATCGAAATGTATAGAAAGACTCTATATTTTGATAAGGATCATCAAAACATATTTCTATTTCGATCTCTCAATACGGGAAGACGTTTGTAATAACTATAGGAGCAAAAAAAAAACCAATGAAATTATCAATAGTTCAATTTTTCCATTTAATGATAGGAACTAACAGACGCCTTAAGACCAACGTCTGTTTCATTACAGATAATGGAACGAATCATGTGTTAACTATATTTACTTACTACTTTACAGATTTTGGAGGAGATATGACACTAATTAGATAAAACCTCTAATTTACACGACGATTATCTCCTTTTAAGCGTAAACTATATCTCCAAGGTCGATTACCTTGAAGAAAATAATTATATACAGGTTGTCAGATCTAGGCAGAGACTTGAGAATTATTTCTCTCTTTCTCTCTCTCGCTCTCATCGTCTTCTAACGAACGCGCGTCTAGTGGGCGGGACCATAACGGACTCCTACATTTGACAAGCTGTACTAAGAATATTCTCAGGTTTAGTACAAAATTGTTAAACATATTGATTTTTTTAATTCAATTTTGTATTCTGATTTGACCAAACTTACAATTTTTGAACTGTTTCAATCTGGAATGTTTATCCAGTTTTGTTTTTTTCAGTAAGATTTTCTGAGTTGGACATTTTCCAACATTACTTCTTTACTTTCAAAGGGACGAATAATTCTCCAGTATTTGGGATTCATTAAAAACAATCGTCATTACGATTATATTGTTGAGCTTTATATGGGATTTAACGGAAATAGGACACTTTGTCCTCCTTATTCCTAATATCTTTATCGTTGATAATTTCTATTCCACCAGAACAAAAGATTTTCTATGAATTGTAACGATACAGTTGGAACATAACAGTCATGCTCATAAGAAAATACGACTAATAGAGATGATATCAGAGGCCAAAGATTCGTGATCCATCACCAGGCAGCGCTGTTTTGACCGGCCATAAGTCTTAATAATGGTGTTAGGTTGAAACACGAATGCATTGTTGGACACGACTTTCCTTGAAGGACACACCAGAGTAAGTCATCTCCAGTTACCTCCATCTATGGGATCAACAGATGAGTCAACCCACAAATATGAAATATAAACGAGGCTCCTCAAGGCGGTCCGTTGCAAAGCCATAATTTGATATCGACCGCCGAGAAGATTCGTTCTCCATTTTTCACTCCAGCTCTCACTACAAGGTAACTAGAAGAAACAATAGACCAAAGAAAAAGTATTCGTGATAACACCAGGCAGTGCTGTTTCGACCCACCACAGATGTCATCAGGCTGGCTGCTTTCCATACTATTACTTTGATGCAATATATTTTACCACGATCTCAAAAGCTCATTAGTGTCATATACTAGTATCAATTATTTCAAACAATTTTTCTCAATTCTATAGCGGTTATTGAAAAAATATAATGAAGTTCATGGCTGTATACAAATGTATGAGACTCTGATAATATATATTCAATCAGGTAAATGAGAAATTTAGAAAAGTCCTTTTTTCTTTCGCGAGTTTCCGACAAACTAATGTCTTCTTCAGGGCTATAAATGTAGGATACGCTGCAATAGTTGAAAAACGAATATGTCTCCGTTTCAGTATGACCTATCAATTGAAATCATAAACTTGAATAATGGACGACACTGAATTATCCCGGTAGTAATGGATAGGTGAGATTGTAATAGAACATATTCGGTATTTGTAGCCTTGAAAAAGACAAAGTTTGTCGAAAGCTCGGAAGAGTAAAAAAGAGTTTTCTTACTTTTCAATTTACTTATCTGACTTAATACCTGCTATAGGATGTCACAGATTTTTTAGTAGACACAGAAAATCGAAGATAATTGTTCTACATTTCATTTACTTTGATCAGCATAATTTTAGTAACAACCTTTGTAACGAATTTCATTAGTCCCGGAATATTCGCCTTCTCGTCTGGAGTAGTCTCGCAGATTAGATACACGGTACAGTTTTAGTAGCATTCGTGGATTTTCAAATATTCAATCAAGATACGTAATTTTTTCCCGGTTCTTCTTTTTTCCGAAAAATATTTAACACATTTTTTCCACGTCTTAGCGGTTTTGACACGGTTTTACCTGCTGAGTGTAATTTTGTAATCGATTAATATTGTGGTATCATCCAATTCCATAAATCCTCTCATAAACAATACCTATTTGTATAATGTCCTTGAAACATAATCCCACAAAACCATAAACTGAACAATAATCGCAGTAAAGTACACTTATACCCTTCCCACGAATTGTAAACATGGCGACATGATTGATCCCCGTTTTAATGCTCCAGGAAATATTCCTTTTCGACTTTATGCTTCATTTTCTCATTCTTGTGAACGAGAACTTGTGCATGTTCTACTTTTATTTTACTGGTCCTAAAAGCGGCAACTTTCCTGAGTGGTAATGTCCTTCTGCAATCACAATTAACGAATAACTGTTAATCTTGTACCTATCCTCTTTTAGTCCAAAGTTCTTTTAGTCCAAAGTACTTTTAGTTTAAGGGGTTGAATCAGGAACAAAAGGGAAATCACAAATAAAAAAAATATAAAAAAATAGACAATCTTTAGTAAATAACTGAAAACCAACACAATCAAGTTTCAAATGAACTAAATTTCACTGACTTATAAAAAATCTTGCCAATTATGTTTTCATTATTTTTCATATACTCAGCAATATACAGTGAGTTTCAAAAAGTTTGCACCATATGGGAACTTGGATTTGAGTTGTCAAAATTCTAAATTTCCGAGCGGTGTACAGGGGAGATCAAAAAATTAATTCTGAACACCAAATGAGAAGAAACTCAGGTAAACATGAAATACCTACATAGTAAAAACTAGATTAGGCAAGGTTAGTCTAACTCTGAACACTAAATGTAACATCCCCAGTCGAGGGCAAATGAGATTTTGC
>WOGR01005113.1:0-14092 GCA_015342045.1 Leptinotarsa lineolata | reverse complement strand
ATATTGTATACTTGATTAGAAAAATTTTTGGCAAATAAATTTGTTTATTCATTCATTTATTTATAATTTCCATCAATATCCGCACAATCATTCCAGCGCTCTAACATTTGAATAGCACTTTTGTAGAACGACTGTCTTCCTTAAAATAGGCCTCAATTTCAGCAATAACCTCTTTATTCGAGAAAAAGTTTTCACTGGAGTGCATTTTGATGATGTCTGCTAATAGCCAGTAGTCACTGGAAGCCAAATTTGGCGAATACGGTGGATGTGGGAGCAATTCGAAGTTCAATTCATGTAGTTATGCACTTGTTTTGATTCACTTGTAATACGGTGCGTTGTCTTGGAACAAAATTTTTTCTTTTCCATATGCGGTAGTTTTTTTACAATAACGCTATATAATATTCACTGTTGATGATATTTCTCTTCACAAGATAGTCTATGAATATTACAACACGCACATCCCAAAATACCGAGGCCATAACCTTTGCAGCCAATTGATGTGCTTTCGGGCGTTTTGGACGAGGTTCGCCAGTTGCTGTCCACTCAGATGACGATCCTTTAGATTCCGGAGTGAAGTGGTGGATTCATGTTTCATCCATTGTCACATATCGACGCAAAAATTCCGGTTCGTTATGTTTAAACATGGCGAAACACTGCTCAGAATCAAAACGTTCTTGTTTTTGGTCAACAGTGAGCTCGCGCGGCACCCACTTTGAACAGAGCTTTGTCATAGTCAAATGCTCATGCAATATAAAGCCAACACCCTCTTTTGATACCTTTACAATGTCAGCTAACTCACGTAACTTCACTCTTCGATCATTCAAAACGATTTTGTCTTTTTTTAACTTTTTCTGGTGTTACTGCCTCATTTGGACGTCCACTGCGTTCTGCATCATCGATGTCTCTACGATCACGTTTGAAGTCAGCAAACCAACGTTTAATTGTTGTTTCTGACTTTCAAGCCATTGCTTCATTTGAACGGTATTTTTCCCATCAAGAAGCAGTGTAAAATTAAAACACGAAATTGTTTTTGACTCATTATTTTGAAAATAACAAAAGTAGTGTCACTCTTAGCACATTAAATCACAAATCTATGAGTAGAATATCATGAAATTTCAACAGCTTTCTTTTAAAGGTTAGTACTAACTGAAAAAGCGGTGAATGCAATAAGACTAGCGTCACCTATGTGTTACGATCGAGACTTTTCAGCCCATGTAGTACTTTTAGTATTTGAGTGAGTTTTAGCGAAATTCTGTAATCAAAATACTTTGTTTTTTCAAAGTGAATTCTTGCAGTAAATCTGAAAACACCTATTATTTTCGAAACAATTGTAAATAGTTATAGTACAGTGAACATAAAATATGTCTCGAATGTTCAAAAGAATCCAGCTCGTGCTAGGAATTGTACATTGAAAGGCAAGACGTCGTTGATCCTCAGCTCGCAAGTTTCTACTTTTGAGGGTTGTCGTTCGTAGGGGGCGACAGCTGGTTAAAGGAAAAACAGATTTCAAACAGATTTTTGAACAGATCCAATAATTGAGTATTATTCAGTGTTAGATTTGAAATAAGGAATTGGGGGCTACTGTTACATGATGCGCCCTGTATGAAAATTAAAAAAAAATTAGCAACTGAAAATCTAAAAATACCAATCAACGTGTCTAAGCATTTTTTTAACATGCTACCATTCATTTATTATTGAATTTGCTCGATTTGGCTGGATACACTATAAAATTTCTGAGAGATGATGTATCGAACAATACCCAAAAGTCAACGTCTCTTATAAGCCCCTCGAAACACTAAATTACACAACAGATTGATCTACACTTCGACGTTATTTTTGACCTTTGTATAAACAAATTGAACAATTATATTATCTAGTACACGATACCTTATCATAACTTCCTTTTTAGTTCGAACCAGCTGTTGTTCCAAGGACAGCCGTTAAATATCCACCGATTACTTTGATCTCACATCACGTTCATTTTTATACATAATTGAATTGTGCGTTATGAGAATTTTGATTCTGAAATCATCAGCTAGAATCACCAGTGGCGTGGAAAGTGAAGTAGATTCTTGAACCGTTGGGTTCTTCTACAAAGAATTTTTTCAGTTTCCAGAAAGTTCCGTAATTTTATTGATCCGTTCATTATCGAAATGAGGACATGCATGTTCGGAGAATAATATCAATATGCTTATATGAGCTATCATGTTCCAAATTTTTTATTATATAATACAAAATATTCATATGGAGGAATATATGTCGCGAACAAGTTATCGCAATATTGAATATTTGTATTTATAATTGGAATCTATGGAAAATGTATACAGAAAAATAATATTTTACTGAAAAATGGAGCTGAAACTTTCAACGTACAGTAAATTCAACAAAATACTTTTCTCACACACCAGAACTACAACACCTTTCTCGACGCGCTTTCAGATCATCTCCTGATAAAGTCAATTTCGTTGGTGAAACGCAGGCCGAAAAAATGTTGCAGTTCTGTTGGTTGTTTTTATTGAAATATTTTACTACCCAATATCAACTGACCCTGATCTGTTTTTCGACCAAATAGGTAAATACGTTCTACATACTACTTTTTATGAATGGACTGATCCGTTATTTGATGAAACTTGATAACAGTATTCATGACAATAATCAAACAAGTTTCACAAACATTCTTTATTTCTAGACGCGTTTCACTAACACCGTATTAGCTTCTTCCGTAGAAATTAATATACTAGTAGAATAACAACAGAGGCAGCTATAGCTACCTGCGTGATATCCGGGTCCAGGACATGATACATAGATGAAGATACTCGAGTGTCTTGATATAAATCCAAGAGATACTTTTATCGGACATAGCACTCAAATAAGGCAAACAATATACACGTGTCATATACATGTGTTTCGGGCTGATGGCTTCTGAAACTGGCTCCGTGCTTTGGCAACCAAGTGTTGCCCATTCTTGCACTTGGCTGCACCGTGCTTATAATGGTCCAAAAGCAAGAAACAGGTGTATTATTACTGTATATATAAATTTGAATTTAAAAATAAAACTAGTAAAAATTTAAACCATTTTCAAGTAACATCGATACCCTAGTTCGAATAATGAATTGGGCTAAATTTCGCATTGAAATATCATTATAGTAAAATGAGGGAGGCGTCTAAGGTGTATATGAGATATTAGTACTCTTTATGAGGCTAGAACCATAATGAAATAATTTTTTTTTGTTTTTTTACGTAGGTGGGTGTGATTTCAAATTTGAATATTGTTTTAAAATTCAAACAACTTTTCTGAATAAACTTCTTCAATAATTTAATAATGTCGAAAATGAGGGTAGTTTACTCTTGATCAAAATTTCTATTTTTTGTTCTCTCCTGTACACCCTTCTGACATTTAGAATTTTAACAACTCAAACCCACGTTTCCCACAATCCACCAATTTTTATCTGGAATGAAATTTTCTGACAAATGGATGATAAAAAAATTTCCCATACCGTGCAAACTTTTTGAAACTCACTGTATATAGAGTACAAGGCAGAGAAGGCTAGGTTCACATTTTAGTAGTGTGAGATTCGAATATCATTATTTACAACCGTTTCTTTTCTTTTCTTTTGACTAATATTATCAAGTTAAATTAAATTATGGACACTCTCTCTAGGTAAGTTTTTTATAAATCTGACTAGTTTCCTTTTGAATTGGTTGATACTACGGATCTGTTGAATATTCGTAAACTGTTGTATAGTTTGGACCCAAATACTGATGACATTTATGGCCAACCGATTTATTCACTCGCAAACATTGGAACTGCTTGCGATGTTTGGTACTATAGTCATGGATGAGTGTCATTAACTAATTCTTGTGTTTATGCTGTCTTATATTAGAATTTTTGTAATACAATTGTCTTACATCTAGCAGTCCCGATTCTTCATATAGTGTATAACTTGGATATCTCGAGCTCTTAGATAGCATCAGTTTTAGAAATCGCTTCTGAATGAATTCAAGAGAATGTATGTGACTTTAAGATATACTTCCCCATCCAAGTAGTCCATAAGAGATATGACTTTCCACAAGACTGTGATATATTATCTTATTTTGTTTCAGGTCAAGAATATCATTCAACTGCAGGAGTTTATAAAGAATAAATCGAAGTTTTTTCAGAAGGAAGTTGGTGGGATGGTCCCATTTCAGATGTACATCTATAACTATCCCAAGATATTTGATTTTATTTGCCGACATTATTCGTGTATTGTTTTCTAGGAATTGGGAATCAAATTTGGGCATTGTTTTTCCGTTATTAGTGAAAAGTAAAAAATAAGTTTCACCTAGGTTGAAATTCTAAACAAAATAATGAGTTTTTTTATACCTATCCTGTGAAAATTTTATCCACTGTTTTCTGTTTCAAGATTTTTTGGAAAACACATATTTTTTTCTGGAGGAATAAAAATAGAAAAAAAATTGTATAAACATTTTTGGACTGTACAAAAAAACACAAGAACATTTTTCAGGTCGTGAAAATTATAAACCTCAGGTGACACAAATTAAACAACTAATTTCAAAAGCTTTTCTATGCATGCACGACATAGCAGCGCTATTGAATTTTGTTTTCTCATCTATTTTTCGTCCATCTAACCGTTTCAACAAATAGAAGCTTCGACGTATCGAAAAGTTTTCATAAATTATTTACAATTCATAGATAATTTCCACCTCAGGTTGTTTTCAGAACATCACAAGTAAATACTTGTTGACTTTACCAGTGAACATTGCAAAAGGGTAATTTCTCTTGTAAATTATGGAGGGCACTTCAACAGAATGAAAATATTTGAACATCAGTCGCATTCTTGCTATCTGCCACTCAATACCCTCCGGGTTACAACATTTTAATTACACATCAAAGCATCCCTTTTCTGGTGAGGATTTACCTTCGTTTTCTTTTTGGTGGTATTTGCAGACTCGAACCGTTTATTATCTTCCCTCTACTTTCGTTTGTGAAATCATAGACGTGTTTTAGGAACCTATATAAGGCTCAAAGTGAATATACATTATTCAATTGCCCTGAGAATAAAAATAAAATTTTTAGCTGACCCTTTTAAGTTATGATAATAAAAATAGAGACACCATTTCCGCTTATCATGATTAATCTTCGTAAGAAATATCACTTTTGACCACAAATTTATACTTTCTGAAACATCATCAAAAAAGCACAGAGGCATTGAGTAATATGTCAATATGTTTTTGTGTTCATGTATTGTTAGATCTGGGAGTGAAAAAGTATAGTTAGTTCTCTTTTAACAATTACAATGACTACCGAGAGTGCTCCTAAGAAATCGGTATTTCAAATTACAAAATAATTACAAAATTAAATTGAAGTGTTGGAGAATTCTGTTCACCATTTTTTGTTTGAAATGAAAACTTAGTGAAAGAAATCAAATTATGTAATTGGGTGTAAGGAAAAACGTCTATTCTTCTTTTTCACATTACCAAATTATTAGAAAACATATATTAAATAATATTGTCAGTGGAATAAGAGAGGCCAAAATGAAAAACAATTAAGAAAAGCAACAAATATTTGAGAACTGAACAAAGAGAATAATATTCAATGTTTCACTTTTCATTCTTTTGAAAATATCAAAACCCTTATCTCTGATATGTTGTGACAAACTCAAACGACGGTAGTTAACAATTCCGAAAAACGACAAATATAATAGCACCTGGCCGCGATATCCTCACTTAATTTATCACCTAGTTGTACGCAGAGGAGATAACAAACTCAACGAAGACTGGAACGTCTCTAGAAAAGGAAAACACAGATTTCATCATGTTTGGATTTCATTTTCCGTTATAGAGACGAAGGTGTAACATAAGGTATTTTCAAATAGATGCATCCGAATTAGATTTACAAGCAGATAGAAAGACCAAATACAAATCACAAAAGATAATCATCATTGACAAAAACCTTTCAGATATCTTCTTTAGATTGAGCAACGGCACGAAATAGGAAAACCTTGATAGGATCAATTATATCTTGTAGTAGTCCAGCAGAAGAGCTTAGGCCAGGGATGTGACAATGGTTGTTGATACGACAATACGTCAGAGACTCCTGATACCAAGAGAAAAAATTATATTCGCGAAAACATCAAAGTAAACTCAGACAGAAGAAAATTTATATCAAGTCGACTATCAGGATTTTACCGGAAATAGGTAATAGGAACTGAGTCAGCTTATAACGAGTCTTTATACTCCTGAAGATGCCGAAAACTCGTGTCGATGAAAAGTTTACTTACCCAAAATAAACTACAGCCAACATTCATAACAATCCTTAAAAATGTGCAAATATAGAGTTGTATAAAAATAATATCCACTAAGAATGGCACGAATAGGTTTTCGTTTATTTTCTGTTAT
This sequence comes from Leptinotarsa lineolata, assembly GCA_015342045.1. Lineage (NCBI taxonomy): Eukaryota > Metazoa > Arthropoda > Insecta > Coleoptera > Chrysomelidae > Leptinotarsa > Leptinotarsa lineolata. The sequence continues at coordinate 7,690 of WOGR01005113.1, read as the reverse complement.
CACCTAATAATTCCGTTTTTCATTCATCAGATAAAATTCACGAATGATCTAGCAGAGCGCCAGTTCTCTGTAATCTGTTCTAGTCAATTTGAATGCATGCTTTGGAGTTATCACAAGAGTAGAGAGATCTTGATAAATATCAGAAAATTATAGATTGAGTGATGGTGGTTCAAGAATGGAGCTTTGTAGTATCCATCATTCTGATCTGTGATACTTGAAATTGACAGACAGGTAATCCTTCAGAAGATTGAAAAATTTGGTCGCACTCACAGGAGTAGAGCTTATAACACGAAATGTTATGAGTAATGGTATCCATTGTTTCAATATAGTCTCGACTGTGATTTTATCAGTGATTTTGAGTAGACATGTTATATTCAAATAACTGCATAATTCAGAATGAATGCTAATTGTATCAGATCATCATCATTGATACCTTTTCCTATGTATGTTTCCCGATGGATAATGTACGATTTTTGGTTAGGTATAAAGTTTTCCCTAATTTCAATTTTATTCTTCTCACAACAACCTGTTACAATACCCGTTTTTTCCTTTCAAAAATTACTATATGTTATTGCCTCACAAGATCTTTTATAATCCTCTCGACCCTTCGAAGAAATTTCATGCACGGTCATGATATACATTAACTTTTCCCGCTCTTTCAGAAAAAGTCGGCAAGTGCCTTCTCATAAGCCTAAAATTGGAACTTTACAGGCGGTGGTAAACAACTATAAACCATCAAGAAAGTGACTGAGATAAAGGAAAATATTGAAATTCGATCTTATTGTGTATTGTTAACAGTAGAAGACCATTGTTATAAATCACATGATGGCACTCACATTCACCTCCGTAGAATCAAGATCATTTTATTGATTCGAGCAAACGAAACTAATAAGGAATAATGACTATTGTAAAATGATGATGCTTGAACTGTATGATTCAGTGAGTTTTCAATCTACTTTTAGTTTTTGTTCATATTACAAAATGGCGACGCCTTGACTAGATAAATGTTCTAGAATATTCTGTATGATTCAAACCATTCTTATTTTTATTATTTCGAAAGGTGTAAGGAGTTATTCATTTATGGAATTGAGAAATTTAAAATGAATCGAAAATTACAAACATGAGGAATGCAATAAAGAAAAACCCTATTCATGAAGAAGGTACCTCTTTCTATCTGAAGAGTATGCTTTTGAAGATATGAGGGTTGGAAGTTGAGTTTTGCCCTCTAGAACTATTCAGTACATAAGAGGGTATTCAAGAGCACTCCTTAACATTCCAGAACATCCAGAAATATTCTGGAGTGTTTTGGAGTAATCTGGAACGTTTAGGAACATTCCAAATAATTGTGGAATATTCTAGAACATTCTCGAATGTAGTGGGATGTTCTGGAACATTGTGGACTATTGTAAAGGTATTTTATATACGAAAAAAAGTTCTGATGAATATATGTGACAATGAGAAACTGTTTTTGATATCCTCTAAATTCCAAAGCGTCATTCAAATAAGTTCTAAAATAGTAAACTTTCACTAATTCATCCGACTTTGTGTCTCTCTATATCATGGATATGGAGTGTATCCAAGATTGCAGAATGAATCATGAAAATTGCATGCATGCATTATATATATATATATAGTTAGCTTTTATCTCAACTACTACACAATTTCTTAGCGACTGCATGAAGCTGGGTACATCAGCTAGTTAATAAAAAATTAACTGTTCATCTCCAGAAATTTTCTTATCAACAATATTTCTTGCTAGACTTCCTGAAAAAAAACTATTCAATAATGTTGCCGAAATGGGATCAGAAAAGAAGAAGTTCGGAAGGCTGTACGACGTCGGAAATACACCCTCTCGTAAATAGTTTCATCAATGAGCATTGAGACGACCTCGTCACAGACCTGGTGGTGAAGGAATGAAGAAAATCTTCAAAGAACCTCGCTGTTAAAGCTTTCGATCCATCGAATGACTAGGAGAAGGTTTATAAATGAACAATTATTCTCTATTAATAGAGAAGGCATTTATTAGTTGCTTCCATAGGAAATACTGTTTCTCATTCTTCATATTAATAGTAAATAAATGCGTTTTCATTTATGAATTACGTAAACAAGGTATTAATGAGCACCTGTCAAATTATTTTTATATTGACAGACTCACTCAGTTCACGAAGTAATGCAAATCTCTGCCAGAAATTCCGTATCCTAAAAAATAAAAACAGCACTCCTTGTAATGCAACAGAATAACAAAGAAGCTATGTTTATTTGGTTTCCGTTACATACAGAAATACCAGGGAACTTTAAAACAGACCAATGTGTACGTGAGGCCGCTACCTCCTCTCAATTCAAGTATTAGTTAGTAAAGCCACTGCCATAAAGGCAGTGTTGGAAATATCGATGACAGAAAAGTGGCAAAATCAGTGACATCTATCTGAAGCAAAATTGCGGCCAATAAACATAGGCCATTCCAAACAACTATCTGTCAAACCTTTCAAGCAGTTTTGCCAACCCATTGAGATGGTTTCGCGCGAGGTTGATGTCAGAAATGCGCAAAATCTGATTGAAAAGCGCTAAATAGATGGATGGTTGGATGGAAGAGCACTATCTGCCGTGATTTATCATGTGCAGTTGTTGAATTCTGCCTTTTGTTAGGTTGGGTTAGTATATTTGTACTAAGTAAACTTTCAATGAAAGCATTTATTATTATTATTAAATATGAATTTACTAAAAAGCAGATTCATACTTGAATCATAACCTCAAAAGAGCCCAATGTATCTTGAATTTTACGAGATGTTGGCTTACAAAAAAATAAATAAAAAATACATACCGATGTATTGAGTATTGAATGATCACATATTATTTGTTGTTTTTGACATCCCGCATCGCCTTTGATAGTATCTTCCGCAGTTGCAGATGAAACATCAGAGACAAAAACCTGTAGAAAAATAAACCCATAAACATCGAATAATCTGTTGGATCAATAGATTTTCTTTTTTATTTTTTTGTTCTATCTTTTGTCTTTGGTCACTTTTCTGTGAAGACGTAGTTTGGTCAATCTCGTTTCATCAAATATGTAATACTAACTAGTAAAGTGTATGTGATACTCTAAGTTAAAAGAGATCCACTGAGACAAAATGATAGGCGTAGAAAATCCGCCAAAGCTAGTAAGCGCAACAAATACTCGTAGACATTCAAAATACGCAGACTTTGCATATTTCGCACCTTGTGAGCAACATTGGATTTCCATTCTTTGCTCATCTCGTTTCTCATTATCGATATTCTGCCAGGTTTCAAATAGCGATCGAGCATAGATCAAACTGTGAGCTGTAACTTATGTACACAATATAAAAGAACAGAAGAGGTGATTTTGGTCAATTTGTTTCGATTGTTTGTATAAAATATACTGAATCGAATTGGGTCTTACACACTTTGAGATGAAATTACTCTGCAGCAGCAAAGTGGCACGGTTCAAAATGCACAGAAAATGCGCAAAAAATTAAAAGCGCATGTAATGCGTGATAATGGGGAAGGCTAGGATGGGCCAATTCACCGAGTTATTAAGGATCGGGCAAAACAGAAATTTTGGAACATGTGGAGGAGCACATGACTCCGAAGTACACCTTTAACACTAACTTCACGATCAAAATCATAAGCCGTGAAGAGTGGACGACCATTAGTCATCCCGAGAACATGTTTGGAAAGAACACCTGGTATGCAGATGTATCGAAACCCAAACGGGGAACGGGGGCTGGAATATACCGAGCGGACAGAAATTTACATTATAGTTATCCGCTAGGCATACACATCCGTTTTCCAGGCGGAAGTGTATGTATGCTATCTTGCAGTGTGCAAGTTTTATTAAATTGAGACCTCAACGAAATAAGCGGATCAATATATTAACAGACAGTAAGAGCGCACTTGGGGCTCTGACAAACCCGAAGGTGACATCGAGACTGGTCTGGGAATGCCGTGAGCAACTGAATGAACTTGCAAACAGGAACAAATTAACTTTGTACTAGGTGTCAGGGCATTCAGGAATCACAAGGTAATGATAAAGCTGATGAATGTACAAGACACGGATCATCAACTTCATATATGGGTCCTGAACCAGCTCTGGGGTTAGCAAAATCATTGGTACGAAACCAGATTAGGACATGAACCAATAAGAAGCATACAGAGTACTGGGCAAAAGTACCTGACAACAAACACAGTCCAACCTTCATTGGGGAACCGTCCGAGAAGAGAACCGAAGGACTACTTGAATACAGTAGGGATCGGTTAAGAATAATTACAGGGCTACTTACTGGTCACTGTCCGTTCAGAGGACACCTGAACAAAATGGGGCTGTACAACGGAGAACTTAGCTGCAGATTATGCAACGAAGTGCGAATGTGAGGCACTGAAACACAGGAGGCAAGCAATATATGGACATATAAAATTATGTTCGAAAGAATATGACAAACATCCAACACAGGGACCGAGATTGATGGAATGGGTGTCATGAAAAGATGGTAGAATAAACGTAATAAGCCTAAGAGGCTGCAGTGTTTTCTGGAGACTTTGAAGAAATGGACAAGTCAGACAGCTCCCAAGTAACTAATAAAAAAGTGAGTAAAGATATTGAAAATTTTGCACATTTTGTGCCTTATTGGAAACACTGAGTACAAGTGAACCATTACGTGAAGAATGCAATGTCGAATTAACTATCGAATATTTAACAGTGTGTCCAACATACAGGTTGCAATGTGCAATCTAACATCTTAGGGAAAGTCTGCAATATCAGAAACCTAATTGATTTCCTCAAATTTAAAAATATTCTGTCCAACTTGTAAATATATCATGTGAAACATATGTATCGGTAATAACCATGAGGTTAATGCGATTATTATAAATGAAAAAACTATATTATTTAGAACATTCTACCGATTTCAAAAAAATGAAAAAACTATATTATTTAGAACATTCTACCGATTTCAAAAAAAAACATCACTCAATAATTTCAATCATATACATACTCCTAATTTTTCCATCTCACGAATCGAAGGAATTTTCAAAACCTGATTCCCGGAAAAATTCTATTGACGACCAGCATTCAATAAAAATTAGGGCACTCGAGTAAAACTTTGTGTGACGATGTTTATTTCCCATTCCCACAAAATCTTTTGTGTGAATGGATCTTACCAGAAACATTCCATCGTAAAATGGCGCTAAACTACCTTTAATCTCGAATCAATCTCTTTATAAGTTCAGATAAAAGTTTGTGTACTCTATTTGTGAGGTTTTCGGTATCTTTAAGGGCGTTCCGGGGTGGTATAAGAAGTCAAAGGCATTGAGGCAGAAAAGCACTTGTACATAAAAACTGTCTTCAACCTGTTCCAAGAATTGAATAAGGAGTAGCACATTCAGTACAAAATATACCTTCTACCGTTTCCTGTCGGGAGAGACCACATACGTTAAAAGAATTCCGGGCTTTATGGTTTCCTTCATTTCACTTTTACATCTCACATTTCAATTTAACGCGCTTAGTAGGGTGATTTGTTGCGAATGGGAAAACGAAAATGCGGGGGTGTGAATTTTCAGTCGAGTGATTTATATATAAAGTATAATGGTAATAATAATAGGTCTCTATCTTCCATGAACAACAAGTAAACTAAACAAAAATACAATAATAAATTGCTTTAATAAGATAAATAAAAACACATTTTTGTCTAACAAGTAAAACTAACTAGTTAGTTTTACTAGTTAGTTTTACTTGATAATGGGCTAAACCCCGAAACCGATCGTAAGAATGAATAAACGTAGTGGAAATTAGACAAAAAAGTGTTTTCCTTCATCTTATTAAATTGATCATGAATTTTCACAAAATAAACAAGTCATCAATAACACAAATAATAATAATAACAGAATTAATAACAGATTTTAGAAAACGCCGAAATCAGGTTATCAATGTACTTGTGTGTATGTGTGTGTGAGTGAGAGAGAGAGAGGGAGTTTTCATCGAAAACGCTGCTTAAACAATTCACCACAGATTGTTCTTCTTTTATAGGTCTACGAAAAAGTCCGTGATGGCATTTATCTTCAATGTATATCAATTGTTATTATTTCTAAGCGAGGAAAAATATAGATAGATTCTCAAAATGCACACCCTATTTTCCAAATTCAATTGAAACTACAAAAACACAAATACTTATCGACAGACCAATAAGTAAATGTAGGACATAATAAATTTACACCAAATAATATAATGAATCAGTCATTCAATTCCCCATGCCTAATACTGGTTAATTTGTACGTTTTGAACATGTTTTCATTTGTTTTTTGATAGTAAATACACTCAATGTTCTTAAAGATGGAGAAATCACTACATATTGTGAAACAAAATAGAACCTTGAAACATTTATCTCTCCACGTACCTACACAGTAGGCTCTGGTAAATACCTGCCGGAAAACAACTACTTCTCCGGCTAATACCATGATGGGGATTGACCTATATAGTGGTTAGTCTTGCAGATTTTTTTCGATCATCCGGCAGCAAGACCATGCTCAAATTATTCAAGTAGGTCACCTACAGACTGGTTTCGAGGAATTACCTCTCAGGTCAGACCCAAATAGCAGTACGCCAGGAACTAACTTCAACGCGTCTTGGCTGTATGTATGAAACCTTCGTCTAAGAAAAAGAAATGTTAACTAGTAACAGTTATGAAGAAAGCACCAAATATCTTCCATGTACAGACAACGAACAATTACACTTTATTTATATGTATGTACGATATGGTGATTGATATTGATGTGTGGTGAAGTCGAAAGTTTCTGAAATTTTCCGGTATAGACCCAGTTTTATCCCTTTGTGATTTAGAATAAGGCATTTATGATATTTATTCACTTATAAAATACACATCGGTAACTTCCATTGATTAGTTCTCATTATTTTAATAGTTCTGAAATAGAAAACGAATGATAATTAAAAAAATGTGCCATAGGTTTACAAATATTAACACAATACGAAAATAAAATCGAAGACTTTTTAAAAAACAGCTATCCTTAAGAACTCCAGTAAAAACTCCGATCAAACCTTTTAAACAAATCGATAACAAAAAAAATCCTAGTAAGATTTATTTGATTAGAGTGTTGACGATTGCGTGTGAGTTTTTCAAAGTGGATTTTCTCTTGAAGGAAAGAAAATATACAAAATTTAAGATACAAATTTTTAATACAAACTTGTGATGAATGAATCTATGTTATGAACACAGAAGGTACGAATTTTTAACCGTTTTTTCTGCAATATATTGTATCACATTCATTATTCAAAGTTAATTCAATTTTCTTTATTCGAATACTGATTCACAGTGACATTTCAAAGTTGTTGCAATAAACACCAAGTTACCCTGAACATTTTTAAAAAACAAACTCTCAAAAGTCGAAACTTGTGCGAACTAAGGACTAATGAAGTCTTACCTTTCAACGTGTGATATTTCGGTTCTACCCGAGAAGCGTGCTTTTGAAGATATAAGGTCTAGAAGATTCGCCTTCTAGAAAATTCAAGAACAGTCCAGAAAAATTGAGAGTAATCGAAAGCATTCGACAACATTCCAGAACACCTCTGACTATTCTGGAAGAGTCTGGCACGTTCAGGAACACTGTATCATAAGAAACCTTTTTTTCTATGGGGGGCATTACCCTTCGTAGGGGTATCTAG
>WOGR01005112.1:0-14093 GCA_015342045.1 Leptinotarsa lineolata | reverse complement strand
CCATAACTTTCGTGATTTTAAGTTACTTGGCAGTGAAATAAAAATTTTGTCTGGTGCAGTTACCGAAGAATTCTTGCATTTAGGAACGATGCAATACTTGTAACATCCTTTTTTATCATTATTCATATTCATGCAGTTGACACACTGCAGTAAACAATACACAACTTGCTATCTACGGCTTTTGCACACGTATTTCGCTCATCCACCAGCACTCCCTTGTCACCGAGTCGACTGATGTGACGTCAAGCTTGACCACGCCCCGTTTCGGTGAACGCCACATTCAACTATTGATTTGAGCGGGAAGATAAAAAGTAAAAATTCAGATTTTTTGCAGATGTTCTATTTGAAACATAAACGTTCAAATAATGCAATAAAAATAATTGTTGAATGAGCCCATTGTTTCAGGCAACCTAGAAGCAATTCATTACACTCTCATGATTTTTCTGTTTGAATCAGTTGTATTCTTTCAACATATCAATGCAAATATCTGGATCTAAGGGTAAAACCTAAAGAAATTGTTTCGTCATCAGATGATTTCATTCTCTTATCCATACAGATTTTTTCTATGTAGAATATCAGTGAATCCCAGCTATAGAGATTATCGTTTTTTGATTATTGATTCTGAATGAAGTCTGGCGCCATGATACGGAAATTATTAGTATTAGGTCTATAATTGAAGTGATCTCCGTTCAGTACAAACTATTTGATGAAGCGGAACATACCATGCATGAGTTATAGATAATATGCATCATCAATAGATGTAAAATTGGTTAGTGTAGTTTGATGGATTGATATCATAGACAATGACCAATTTGGTTATTCATAAGATCAGGTTCAATTCCCATGAATCCTGTAATGTACTGCTTTTCTACTGATAATTAAAGTGTCAATCACACTCTGGAATTTCGAAAAGCCATACTCAACATTTAGCTAAACAAATGTGCCGAACCCAAAAAATATCGTTTTTTGTTTTTGATTTGCACTTGCATATTATCGATATAATAATAATAATAATATGTTCACATACCTCTGCCTCATTAAATGGAGTGATTCGTAATAAAGGTAACCAATTAAGACTTTGTTGTTATTGTTAGGTAAAATGTTTCGAAAGTATTTTTCTCGGAAATGAAAAAAAAATCAATACTGAAAACTGTTGAGAGTTCAATTGAAAACATATATAATATATTTGCATAGGTGAGAGTTTCAACTTTCTACCTGGTGATGTCAAAACGGCATCTTTTCATCCCATATTATCACTCAAAGACACTACTTTCACTTTGCAATTTTGGTATGTTTCTTATCAAACTCGAAGATTAGAACATAAAAATGTCATTGGCTTTGGACAAATCATGTACAACTTCAACAACTGAACAATAACTGAACAACTCGATTTGGCAGAAACAATAAATGTGATGAAACAATAACTCCACTAACCTGGAATAATAATCAACTACATTTCATAATTCTGATATCGGGATACAGTATTTTGTTGTGGTGTGTGAAAAGTGTTTAAAATAGATTCATTTCCCGTCAAGGGTTCCTATATCACTCATCACCCTTTTAATATTCCAAGTTTGATCGATTCTACATAACTATTCTACATATATAAGAGTTCTAATTTTCTATCATATGCATTGTCTTGAACTAACTCATAAACTCATTTACGAAATTGAATATTGCCGTTTATCCAAATATGTGAAAGAGTCTTACCTCCATAAGTGACCTCTCACCTAGCAAGGGTATTATACCTTGCTACGTAAATGATCTATTATTAATTACTATCATCATTTTGTTCTATTCATTCATTCACATCAATCTACACCTTCGATCATCAACATATCCAAAGAAATGTTTGATTCCATGAAGATGGCTTCCTGTGTATTAGTCATCGTGAAATACCATTATCGAATTTGAAATTCAATGCAACATCCCTCTATTTTCAAATATGACAGTGGAAACGATTTTTCTTTTCCAACTCCTATATTATTCAATGAAGCCTGCATTTTCTCTCGACTGGCGGAATATTAATATCACGTCCATGAAATCTCTCACTACAAATAAAAATGTCAGATTCTCGTTAGTCAGAATCGAGGTCAGAGAATTTAAAATTCAGAATGCATCCCACTATACTGAGTAACTGAAAGGAGGAACAAGCAGGGTAGTGATAAACGTCGTAGATATATTTTTAGGTAACACTGGAATGAGGAAAAAATGTAAATTTGTCGAACATTTTATGAAAACAGCATACTTGGAGTACATGAATATCCTTTCCATTTTAGATCGTTATAAAATGCACTGTTGTCAGTTTTCAAGGATACTAGTTGAACTATCTATAACCCTCCGTCGTTCGACGATTTTGTTGCATAATCTTGCAAACTGCATGTGTCTCTAGAAAATTTTCACAACTTATAACACACTTGGTTGAAAATCATAGAAAAAATAAAATTTAAGCAGAACAAAAGATTGTATGTTTGAAATTAATGAAAATAAAGATGTTCGTAAATGTTTTGTACATCCTGACAGATCGATTAATGATTGAAAGGATCATTTCATCACTATCTTGGCATTACATTACTTTGTAAATAAATGTGATCGTTTGGGCTGAGACGCACATCTTCACTCTGCCAGAATTTCAACCGTGTTTCCTCATATACCTTGTTTTTATTATCAGATGCATTTTATACAGGAAGACCTTTTCTTGAAACAATCATTTATCTCCACGTTAATTCTTCATCTCTTGGTAAATAGGATCAACTCAATATGGTAATAATGCATGATTAGGATGGCCATACAACTAGAAGCTTGGGTTATTATTTCATCAGTTGGCTCCTTTGGTTATCAAATATTATCTGCTTCCTACTGAAAAATATGATAAGTGCTCATACTTTGAGTTGTAAAAAATGTTAAAGGAAAATTTTTGAACACCACATTTACGATATCCTCAATAAAGATATTCGGAAGAAAGCTACATTGATACTGTAATTATTTATAATAATAACAATGATATGATAATAGTAATAACTTAATTCATAGTAAAGATACACAAAGATACAGAATTAAATCAATACATTGAAGTACTATGATACAATAATTACAATAATGATTACTTCATTCATATTACAACAAAAATATTGAAATTCACATTGATGTACTGGGTGATTCTCTAAGGTGGCTCATCCTTATGAAGTTGTGCACCATAGTGTATATTATAATGTGTATTATAGTTTTTGACATATTTACTTGCTTTGCCGTTCTTCCGGTTTGACCGGAAATGACCCCAACTTTCAGTTTTTAAATGGGACCTCTTACATTATTCTACTCATTTCGATCAAGAATGGCATTCCAAATTCAATAATGCTTCACTTGTCAATATTCGACAAATGAAATCATTTTTATTCCAATTTTTATTTTTCGATATAGAATGCCATAGATCGTGTAAATCGCTTCATTGTTGATCAAGTAACATGGGTAAACTACGATTGTGAGATTTGTAACTTCACAGTTATTTGAAGAATTATTTTACAGTCACAAATATAAATTTTTCCAGTTAACTTGATTTTTTCAGATAGAAAGGAAGTGGCTCATCGGCTTTCTCTGAAAAATCATTCTCTCACGAATAATTTGATGCTACACACTTTCACTTTGTTTTCTCTATTTTTCTGTATAATTTCAAGTCCTGTTATTCTAGTTATCCGTGACAAATAATTGAAGTTGTTGCTAGGACTACCTAAACAAATAAGCTAATGAATATGCTGTCACTTTTAAAATTTATATGTTGTGTAATTTATAATTAGATGTGACAAATTATACTAGAAACGAGAAAATTGACATGTTTACGGAGAAACAAAAAAGAATGCAACTGATGCAGCTCGAATTTAAGCTCAGAGGTTCCCTAATCGTCGGCATCCCACTTGGCATTATTTTCCAAGACTGGAAGAAAATACCAATATCTTCATCGTCAGCGAAGAAAAGGAAGTAGACATGTTGGCATATGTTGGAGTGAATTGTACGGCGTCAACGCGCCAAATTATTTCGGAGTGTAATATAAATTATTCGATCGTCTGGAGAATTCTTCACAAATATAAGAATCGATCATTCAAGTACCAACTACACCAACGCCCCATGTGGTATTAGTCAGGGGAGTAGTTGTTTTCTGATAGGTGTCAGTCCATTTACCTACAGTAGAGGTAAGTTGAGACTGGCCTGAACAAATTGTTCTTTTAGAAAAGCGAAAATTGAAAATAATTTTTCATTTCAGGTTCAATTGCCTAATATAATTGATACTTCAGGTATTCATCCTAATTTTATTCATTCTGAGATAGATATCGAACCATAGTAGAATCATATTACACAATGGGAGTCCAAACTAATGAAATTTATCATGAAACATTGTCAACCACTTTCAAACAAATATGTATGTGTACCAGAGTTTGTAATGAATGAAATGACTAGAGCTCATGTACCAGTTTCCACATTCGAGAAAATATTCAGTAACTGGGAGTTATTCAATTCTATTTGGTCATTCTGTAAATTACTCAAATTCTGGAATTTATTTATTTCTGAACATTCTAAAATATTGGGTTCGAACTTTTCTCTTCTGTATGTGATACGTCATAATTATGATGAAACTCATGTCCTTCTGCTAAAAGATGGTTCGCAAATGTGGGATTGGTCTTTCCATTCAATAACCTACTTTTATTCTCTTTGATTGTTCGAGTAAAAGTTTTCCCTCATTGGCCAATATAAAGTTACAGACAAGAGCCACAAATCAATCTATACAGTCCTGATATATCCGACACTGTTTTGTCTTTGCACACTTTCTAGTGAAGTTATCAAGACAATAAAGACGAAACTTCAGTTTCGAATATATCAAGAGTATATAAGTTGACTTCTGTGGCTCTTGCCCAAAACTTAATATTGTCCAAACAGGGAAAACTCTTTCCCAAAGAACTAAAGAACATAGAAGTAGTTTCTTGAATGGTAAGATCAATTCCACATTTGCACATCATATTTTAGCAGGAGGACATGAGTACAATCATGAATAGGACATGTTACATTCAGAAGACAAAAGTTTGAAACTCAATCTTTTAGAATTTAGAATTGAGAATTCGGGTAATGTACTGAATGATCAAATTTAATTTGAAAAACCTCCGTTATTGAATATTTTTTCAAATGTGGAAACTGGTACATAAACTAATGTCATTTCATTCGTAATAAACTCATGTACACATTAAACATTAAATGGTTAGGTAGAACTAGAGTAGGTACTTCAAATTGTAAAAAAATAATAAAGTATTGAATATGTAGATTCAGTTAGTAAAGACACGCCTGAAGAGGCCATTGTATGGCGAAACACGTGTTGAGTTTTTGTTAAAATGTTTAGTGTAAATCTCACAATGAAGTGTTTCTTGAATATGAACTGAAATGAAGAGAAAACCATTAAATATGAACGAGAAATTATATCATTTGCAACGGAACTAGACATAGTATTTCAAAAAAATTCTCACTCACCCACTTATCACTGAGAACACTTTTGTCTTTAATATTTCTCTTCACAGTGAACTGTCATTAGTTCGAATTACAATGAAATATATTTGCACTCACAGCCCTTTCCTCAAATATCCCATACAAATGCGATGTGTAATTTCCACACTAACTGAAAATAATTAACCGATATTTTTCCGCAGAAGAACTGAAGAAACAGTTCTGACCCGACTGTTATGTTTAAAATAGCTCGAGTTGAATCGAGAATTGTGGGTTATAAATAAGAACGTAGACGGTGGTGGGATAAGTTTATTATAAGTTGTTAAATTTTCAGCTCCACGATTCGTTCTATAGCAAATAATCAATATTTCATTGGTTTTGTTTCCACACTTCCAGGTGGGAAACTTCTATTTGACTCTAATCACTCTGTTGATATATTGTGCTTTTATTCGTTAACTGATTTCCAGAAATTGTTTTATTGCAGATCTATTTCCATTGAAATATTCAAGTCCTCAAGAATTTTGTTTGAATGGTAGCTTTTGTTGCCTTGAAAAAAAATTATTTACTCTAAGAGTGGGAAAAATATTCGTTATCAAACAATGAAATCACACTCATGGTTCTTATGGATATAAAGATAAATTGGAATTCTCTCCGTAGTCCGCTTTCTTGTAAATCCATATCGATTGCTTTGGAGCCAAAGGTGTGGACGACAAAAACTTCATAGGCTCCACAGAGAGAGACACCAGCATGGGTTTTTATATAACAGATTCGAACGCAAACAACGGGTATCAACCCCAATAACAAAATACGCTGACGACTTACTTTTCAACATCTAGTGTTTATTATCAAGAGTGGTGACATAGACAGGGAATCCCTTCTCGAGAGGGCCTCAACAGAATCTCCTCACTTGACCTTTTGAATTTCGTTCTGATCAGTTGAAAAGTGTATCATTGATGAAAGAGAGTTTGCGCAAAAATTTTTAACAAATGCTAGATGGTCGTATTATTTGGATGACGGCTCCTAGCCGCTTACTTGTGTTGTCAGACAATCTTTAGAAATCCAGCTTACCAAGTCATTCATTCCAGGTATTTTTTCAGTTAGACAAGTCGCAATTGAGAACTGAAAATATCGAGAAAACTCATGCAAAAGAGATGAACAGGACATTTCATTCCCATTTTTTCGTAAGACGTGTACTTCTGGAATAAATCATGTAAAATAGAACCTAACCCAACCAAACCCTGGGTAGGAGTACAACTACTTTTGGTAATAGTCGGAATACTACTATCTTCGGTAATAGTATTCCAAAAATTGGCTACAGTGATAAATTTGAAGGAATTCTGAATATGTAATTGAAATCGCGATCCATGTTTGATAGTAGTTTTTTATTTTAAAAATTATATGTTTCGATACTTGTAGAGCTCTTCAACTCATATATACTTCTACATACCATTTACAAACCCATTGGAGGGTGTGATACGAAAAAATGGTTATGAAGGGTTCCGTTCATCATTTGGACAGGGACTAAAATCTCGATTCTATGAGATTTCTTGATAGAACTAATGAATGTTTGGATTACAAACTAACAAAGAAATGATGATTTTTGTGTGATTTATTACTCGTATGGAAGTATTTGTTTTGAAACTAATCTCAAGTATAATTCAATGTTCATGTGGAAGTTGTTAGTTCGAGGAGAGGAGGTTTCTTTCAGTTTGTATTCAAAAATAACTTCTATGCATGATCTACACATATTTGTAAAGAGTTCATTTCAAACCTGATTGTGTTGAAAAATTGATATGAAATTTGAATTTGTAGCATTTCGAATATAATTCGAGTTGCTTTAGAGTTTTGAAGAATCAAGGTATTATATTTTCCCACAACGGATAACCTGATATGTTGTGATTTCTGAAATATTTGTAGCTATTCCATGTTATGAAAAATACAAGGTATTTTCACATGGAAATGTTAGGAACATTACGGCGCCTTCGCAATTGTCAACTCATAAGTTCATCGATTTATGTTGAAAGTTAAGTTGAATAGGCAGAGTATCAGCCAAGGCTGTTATCCAACACAACCTGGAAATAGCAATAATTTAATAATAACAGAGTGATACTGTGATGACAAGATCAAGAAATGAGTTCATGCAACCGCTGTAGAAATTTTTTTTTGTATTGCTAAGGTCGGGAATGGACAAGTGACTAGACAATTGATGAGTTTTCAGTATTTCTTTGAAGTTTTCGATTTCATAAGATCAAAACTCACAGGATAGTTGATAAAAATGTTTGGATGCATCATACGAGAGAAACAGCAGGTGAAGATGAAAGATTTGTGTTTGGGAATGAGTAAAACTGAACTGTTCCGTGTGGTGAAACTATTAATTGTAGATACTGTTTCGAGCTTCTCCAGTAAGTAATTAGGATGCAGTGTTCCTAACTTTCACTCCTCCTGATTTTTGCATGGCTGAGGATATACATATGGTCATATTTCCAAATACTAAACGAAAAAAGTTGACAGCTACTCTGAATACGCTGTAGTCAAAGAGCTTAAAGCAAGTCCATGAGTACTATCGCAATGGGAAATTTTTGACAAGATCAATGACCCGCATAGTCTAAGTTTCGAGTGTGTGTTGAGCAGATCGCTATTTGGAAACAGCTGCACGAGTTTGGTTCAGATAGCTGACATGTTTAGAGAAGAGAAATTCTGGGTCAAACCACAATCCTAAAATGTTTATCTCGGTCATGAATGGAAGTATATCATTTCTGATGCAGGCTTGAAAAGTGGAGTTGGTGAGCTCTATGTTCGTCTAAGGTCCAAACATCATTAATGCAGATTCATCAGAACTGAGCTTAAGGGCTGTAGAAATGTCAAAATGGCTTGAAAATCGTTATGAGTTCATGACTGAGCAGATGTAAAATCATAAGACAGAAATGAGAAATATAACTTCGTGTCGTTGGCATAGTGATGTATATTGCATCTTTTTTCCAAACAGATATATGAGCTGAATAACAAGGGCCTGAGGATAGATTTTTGTGGCACTTCGTTCGATACCAACGGAGCATTCGATACTACTCATTCCGAAAAAATTTTTCAAGTACGGTTTTCTACACAGTTTCCTAAGAGTGACACTGCTTTCCGAGTGACGAGATATTGTGTAACGAGATTGTCACACAATATCTCGTGATCAAGAGTGTCGAAGGCCTTTCTGTAATCCAGAGGTACTAAACAGGTAAAATTATCATCATCTACAGCTTCAAAGAGATCGTCGGTGATTGACAGAAGAACCGTTGTGGTACTATGCTGAGGTCTGAATCCTGATTGAACCAATGTTATAATATGATTTTCATTGACATGATTATAAATTCGATCTTTCATTATCAATTTCAGTACTTTAGAGAGACACGGAAGAATTGTAATTGGTCGCAGCTCAGAAAGTACTGTAGGTGAGTGTCACTCAGCCAAAGGGATAACCAATCCATTCTTTCAAAATTTTGGAATTTGGCAACTGGTAATGATAGAGTTCATGAGAAAGGTGAAGTAATTCAACAAAAAAAAAAGGCAATTATTATTCATCATTTTGGGTGATATCCGGTCTGAAACCAAATTATTGTTCTTGATGCGTCTTAAAGAGCTTCACATCATCTCTCACGTGTGACTGTGGTGAAGTAAGAGAAATTTTCAGATCGTTTCAAATCAACATACCACGTCGTATCGCCTACTACATGTATAATTTCTGAGTTCTCCATAACTCATCCAATCGGCGAGTGCTAATGATTTCTTGTATCAATTGAGAGCTGGGTTCTTGTGTGGAAATGTTATCTTCATATTGTGAGTTGAAAAGGGCGCTGAAACTTCAGTTACTCAAAAAAAAAATGATTATGTTGTTCAGGAAGGAGACCATATGATTCACATTATCGAATTCATAGATAAAATCCAATTGAGTATTCACAACGTCTGAACGCATGAGATCAAAATCGAAGTTACGATAATAACGAAAAGATAATATTTTAAATTTTCTAGAAGGAACAGAAGTATTGATTCTGCACAACACTGTCAGGTGGTCTGAAATTTCCTGAATATTCATCAGTTACATTTATATCTGATATTCTTTCCTAATACGAGGATGATGTCAATAAGGGATTGAGAGTTATCAGTTAGGTAAGGTTAGGTTCGGTCAGAAGTGAGTGGGTCTATTCGACCCCTCCACTGCAATCCACAAAGGTTTATTGTGGCTCACACCTATTCAAACTCGAACAAATAACCGGCTTCTTGACGAAGCCTATGAGTTTGTATAGTGAGTGATCTTTCAGGTCAGATGGTGAGAGAGTGGTTCAACTAAACTCAGAAAACCTGATTTGGTCCACGGCGAGGCAGGCACAAAGTATATTGTTATTGTTCTGATAGAAATATCCACTGTTATGTACTTTTCAATAAGCGAAATAAATGAATTATAATTATTACTATAATGCTCCGCTGTTCCATCATATTCCTAACAGAGGCAACACACACTGTCATCCGACAGTCAGAGTCTTTGCATATGATGATTCAGACGAGATGAGGGTCTGTTGAACATCGTAGTTCATCCCTGCTGAAGTCCAACAACTGTTTGGTTCCAAGCTTCGGAGGTTGAATGAACGCCTTGGAGTGAGAGATTTTGTCAAAAGTCTCTAAAACTTCTTGCCATCCAGGTGTTCAGTGTTTGTTTGGCAAATCCTGGAGTAATGCCAATGACAGGTTCTGGTCCGATGAAGCTACTTGCAGTACCCTCCTTCAGAAGGAAGTCAGTACCTTCTTTGCATTTCAGGCCAGTGTGGCCAGGAATTCAGACCAGAGACAATTCGTTAAGTCTTCCAAAGAAGAGTCTTCTTTGGCAATTTGCTACCAATGTAGACGTTGCTCGGTAGGAACCAAGAGCTTCCAACGCCGCTTGACTGTCTGAGAGAGTTTTTATCAACTTGTGTGGGAGGTTGGATTCTACCAATCTCTCCGCACACAAACCAATAGCAGAGATTTTTGCTTGGAATACAGTCGCTTACGTCCCTAGGCAGGTTGATATTTCTGTCCTGGGTCTGCAACTGAAAACACGCGCACCTGAGCCTGAAGGTGTTTTGATCCATCTGTGAACCAACAACAATCTGCTCTCAATATTTCCTTCTCCCGGAGGATCCAGTCCTCTCTACTCGGGAAAAGTACTTAATGAGGCAGTTCGTAGTTGACAGTTGGAGGCACAAAGTCAGAGGTCATTCCCAGAATGCTTTGACTTTTAGTGTCAGCCAGCAGTCTAGTGAACTCTGCATTAGATTGCTTTGTGCAATTGGCGATGTGCACAAGTCTGTATACAGTCCATCTAGCCTCTCTATCTAGAAAAATGTGGAGGAGGTAGTTCTAGAGGGATCTCCAAAGTCGCTGACGGTGTGGAAATGATGGCATCATAGATAGCCAGACAAGCCTGTCTCTGTAAGCCGGAGAGCTTCGCCTGAGCCGTTTTCTGTAAAACTTTCAGCCACCAGGCAATTGCTCCATAAGTTATCATTGGTCTGACAATCATCACATATATCCAATGGATTTGTTTGGGACCTATACCCCAAGTTTCACCACAAATTTTTCGACATGTCTATAGCGACAGTTTGGATTTATGTAAAACTTTTTCCAAGTAAGCGTTCCAGATGAGTTTTTCATTGAGGACAATGCCAAGATATTTCACCTGCGTTTCAGATGGTATGACCTCACTATTGAGGGAAAGTGGCGTTGAATCGTCCATTCTTCTCCTCCTGGTGAAGAGGATCATCATAGTTTTGCTGGGGTTGACAGACACCTGCTCTCTCTGGCACCAACTGTGAGCCACGTTCATCGCACTTTGAAGGATATTACAAGCTACCCTTCCTGAAAGGGACCTTGCCAAAATGACAAGGGTCATCCGCATGAGCTTACAGATCTACTTCTTTTTCAACAAGGGCATCAAGCAGACTATCCAACAGAAGCGACCACAGAAGGGAAGATAGTTCCCTACCTTGAGGGCATCCCCTGGTGACCCTGAACCTAATGGCCTCGTCTTGAAGAGTCATAGTTGGAGTTCTGTTTACCACCATGGCATGAATCCATTCAGTTATGGTCAAGTCTATGCTTTCTACAGCCAGGGCTGATTCTATAGATTTAGGTAGTGCAATATCAGATGCTCCTTCTATATCGAGAAATACAGCAACCGCAATCTCCTTGTTGCCAAGGGATTGGGTAATTTCATCTACAGGGTTGTTTAATACTTAATCTGTTGATTTGTCAATTTTATATGCATACTGGTGGTTATTCACGGGGGCTACATATAAAGCAACCTTCCTGATGTGTCCGTGCAGTATCTTCTCAAGTCCTTTCAACAGGAAGGATGTAAGGCTAATTAGTCGTACCGACTTGGGGTTTGGGTCTTTTTGATAAACTTCAGGCATATATATACCACCCTCGCTGCCATCCAACTGGGTAGAATATAGTTCCACGCCAGACTAGCTCTATCCAAATTCATGAGAATGGGTAAGATTATTTTCAGTCCGTTTTGCAGAAAGAGCTGGAAATATACCATCCATTCCAGGATATTTGAAAGCCTGAATCAACTCGATAGCACATTCAACTGCCGGTGCTGTGATAACCTTCTTGACTACCTCCCAATCGCTCTTTTTGGGCATTTGGCGCCCTGAAAAGGTGGAGGTCTGTTCTTATCAGGAAAGTGGTTTTTAATCAAAAGCTCTAACGTTTCTTCTCTAGAGGTCGTAAATGTTTCATCGGGACGTTTCAGTGACCCAATTACAGCAGTAGTCTCTCTAGAGAGAATCTTATGGACTCTTGTGCTGCGAGGTACATCAGAGATACTCTCACAGAACTTTCTCCAAAACTCGCGTTTTGCCCTTTCACTTTCCTTGTTATATGTCGTTAGAGTTTTCTTATAAGGCTCCCAGTTACCAGACTCTTTAGCTGAATTGAATATTTGACGAATTTTTTTTCTTAGTTTTTCAAAGCTTTCATTTCACCAAGAAAAATCATGGTTATCTCTTTCGATTCTCAGTCGACAGGATGATAGGATGATATCACTGCTTCGCGAAAGTGCTCCGCTACTGTATCCATATCATCACAACTGTGAATAGTAATGAATCCGTCCTCATAGTGCGATTGAAGGGAGTTTCTATAACCGCTCCAATCAGTAAGCTTCAAGTCACGATATTCCACAACTGGTCTTAGACCTGTTTCACTATTGAAGAGAATATATCTATGATCTGAACAAGAAGGTTCAGTAGATATAGTCCAGTGGTGTATCTTGTTGCTCAGAGAATGTGAGCTGATGGTTAGATCTAATATCTCTTGCCTATTGCTGATGACAAAATTTGGTTGCGTGCCCTTTTTCACAGACAGCCCTTTCCCTGATATATAATCAAAGAGTAACTCACCTCTATGGTTTATATTCGTACTGCCCCACGCGGTATACTGTGAATTGGCGTCACATCCCATTACAAGCTAGTTACTAGTTAGCAGTTATTCGAATAGGCTTCTCGATGAGCTGAATTGAACGAATTTATTAAAAATGGAACAAGTTGAGAACGTCGGTAGAGATTCAGCAGGTTCATATTAATATCACCGCCAGCCAGAAAAAAATCACATGAAGAAAGAAGGTTAGCCACGAGTTTAACATCTGTGTGTTTTTGAGATCTACAACTTTTCGAGATGAGAACTTATTAATAAATTCTCAAAAATCAACTTGATTTCTATATCGGTAACTCATGTGCAACTAACGTGAACCACATGAAAGCGGAGAGGATGCCAAGGAGTCTACTTGTCATCTTTCATTTTGTCACTGGGGGTTCGGTGAAGATCTTGGGTGCATCGACGGTTGCATGAGGGATGCTGAATAAAGGGAAATTTTTCCAACGATCACATTTCCAAACACCAAAGCTGTGACACTTTTTATGATGCGAGCGCGCGAAATAGACGTTAGAGAAGTCTTCAGGAGATATCATAACCTCAAAACTGTACCACTCCTTTTGAAACTTGCGTTTTACCTACCAAATTGGAGTCATCAGGAGATGAACTACAGAATATTATTCTGTGAGCTTGTGATGTATGATGGAACATCAACTTGCGATTGGTCATCTGAATATTACTCAAGTATCAATTAGAAAAAAAAATCATTGAATTGATGAAAAAACCAATCAAGTGTTAAGGATAGAGAAATAAACTCAATTCAATTCTCAGCAAACAAGACAGGATATATGGAAAAGAATGAGAAATCAGTCCTCTTCGGTTGAATCATAATCTGAATTCAGTAATGACTCGCTAAAATCAAAAAAATATTGCTTATAGACTATAATTAGCACCATGTTAGTAATGAGTGAGAGGTTAGTAGATTACGGATATTCTTCATTGAAATTTTAATATACCAGAGTGTCAGGAATAGAAATCAGGTTCAGGAATCAAAATGAACAGAATCAGAATTGAACATCATTCAATTCACAGATACATGGTGTTTCATCGAAGAATGCGAACTTTCACGGCCGGAGATAAGTGTATGGAAGGTGGTATTCATTCATGACGTTTCGCCTACTACTGGAGTCGATATCATCAAAGGTAATATATAT
>WOGR01005111.1:0-14094 GCA_015342045.1 Leptinotarsa lineolata | reverse complement strand
TTTCCCAGAAAATTTGGGTGCTGTCAGTGACGAACAAGAGGAAAGGTTCCACCAAGACATACTGACAATGGAGCAACGTTACCAACGTTACCAAGGCAGATGGGATGCAGCAATGATGGGGTATTATTGTTGGTTCTTTATGAGGGAAAACGATGAAACATATAAACGAAAGTCAACAATTGCAAAAAGGTTATGCACAATAGACTTCATTTGTTTTTTCATGTGTATTGTAAATAAAGTCTGTTATTCTCAAAATATATTGTGTTTTTGTTTTGATCTTATATTTTCCTACAATATGTGAAAAAGTTTATGTAAAATGAAAATAACTATAACTCAAAATCTATACGTGATGGAAAATTTTTGATGGTGAATTCGAAGTTAGAATTCTTCGAACTCTCATGTATAGCCATTATAATATTAGTCGCACTTTTTTTCTCTCATTTGTTGGTTAGTGATAATGTATAGTGAGTGCAATATAATTGCAAGTAGAACATGCCAAGTATTTCATGAAAGATATCCACAACTTCCGGAGCCGAATAATATTGTGATGAATCGATTTCTAAAAAATTGTAGATGAAATGGCACCTTTCATTCAAAAATCATTCGTAGAGAGCCTAGAATAGATGTTGACGACAATGGAATAACAGTTTTGGGTTTTTTACGCAATTCTGAATGCTTCATCACACGAGGCTGAAAGGGAGATAGGTAGGGTATACCTACCTTACCTTACTTTTCTTATGATATCTCAATAACCGGCCCTGATATTCCCGATTCGTTTGAACCACTTGACAGTGATTCTATGAATGCAACTTTTTCTATATTTGACCGACCTTCTAACTCTTATAATTTGAAAGTTACCACTACAATCCCATTAAAAAGTGGCCACTCTGTATTTTAGTCTTGTGTAAAGTCATTTAATATATTGCATTATTGGATATGGAGGAGTATCCAAAACTAATTTGCACTCACTGGAAGTTATCCAGAGAAAATTCATAAAGCTGATGTTGAATGAACCACCAAGATACAACAGTGACAAATTATATAAAGAATCAGATATATTCGATGTTAGGCAACTGTTTTTCAAAACCCTTGCATTGCATCAATATAAAGAAAAGGCAAAACTGACCAGACCCAACCATTCATATAGTACAAGACACAAAAACAAATACATAGTAGCATCTACATTTAAAACAATAGTAGAGAGATCTCATCAAGATATACAAAATTGTGAATCTATCAAGCACATGAAAAAGGCACTCGAAAAATATATTACTAGGCTTCATCGTAAAAACATCGGATTACATTACGGATTATATTTCATTAAACACCCCAAATCCTTTTTATTTCCTGATTTCAATATGTATATACTATTTATTTTCCACGTGATCTGTTCCGAGGATTTTTATCTTATACACCATTCTAAATGACTTTCTCATCGCAAAAATGTAAATACTTACCTTTCACTTTTTTTATACATCACAGTAAACTTATATTTCCATGCAACACAAATATTATTTGGTAGATACTAAATATGTTATATGTACTTATTTTAGAATCCTTTTTTTTTCATTTTAGTATTCCAATAAGAAGAAAGTGTTAAATCAAATTGTGTTTCGTCACATACAAACAACTTTTGCTATTTCCGTAGCTTTTTAATATTTATTTGCTGAATGTACACTCTTGGTTCTTGTAATTGTTTATTACATATGTGTGTATGTGTGTACGTGAGTAGACGTATGTGCATATCATCAAATTAGATATTGATATTCGGAGTTACTTTATCTACTTATATCACCTCAATCATATACACTATTTTGTACTTTTTTTTCTAAGAAAATAAACATGATAATCATTATTATCATTGTTTGTGTTATTGATGACTTGTTTATTTTGTGGAAATCCATGATCACTTCAATGAGATGAATGAAAACATTTTTGGTCTAATCTCCACTACGTTCATTTACTCTTACGACCGGTTTCGGGGTTGAGCCCATTATCGAGTAGAACTAAGTTACTATTTTTATGGATTGTGTACACGAAATATATATAGGGTTACAGGTAGTCTGGCAGGTCTTCAGTCTTGAATTTATGAATTTGGCAAACCTGATAATCTCTATAATTTCATAGTAGGTACCCCTATCCAATCAGTACATAGCCTCCCAGACTACCTGTAACCCTATATTTATTTCGTGTATACACTCCATAAAAAACCGGTCGTAAAAACCGATCGTAAGAATGAATAAACGTAGTGGAAATTAGCAGAAAAATGTTTTCATTCATCTTATTAAGGTGATCATTATCATTATTATTATACATGTTTGGTAAAAAAAAAATTAAATTATTCATATCTTTTAAAGGGTTACAGATAGATATAGAAAAATTGTTGTTGATATAGTGATGAGAAATCATTATATACAAAGTGTTCCATTTAAAAAATCAAAGTAGCCGCTACTTTATAGTAGAAGCGGCAACGCCACATCGTGTGAAGTATTTTAGGCGTGTAATATCAATTTATGCATACAGCAAAATTTTCAGGTTGGTTCGTTGTTTGGCTTTCCAGTAATGTCTAATTAACGTTTGTCATGAAGAGCCCTGCGTAGGTAAGCAGTAAAAATTGAAAAATACAAAGGAAATTTCAATAGAACGGAAGAGGAAATCATCATGAATGAAATCTGGCTTGGTGATGATCTACATGGCCCCCAAAAATAAAATCGTTTAATCTAACCAATAGGAACGAAGCTACGCTCATCACTGATGGAAATAAAACCGGAAACGAATTCCAATAACACAGTATCTGCTTCAAGGACAACCAGAACGCTTTGCCTTCAATGATGTCTGCCCCGCAGTCATAGATGAAACGTTAGACATAATAACATGCAAACCGCGGTCAACAAACCGGGAAAATAATTTCGACACAGTCAGCTCCAGCAGTGAAAGTTCACCATCTTTAATATTCAATACAAGCTCCTCGTGCCACACACTGTCATAACACTTTCAACAACACCCTCGTAAACACAGGTACAATATTTTCAGCTGACCTATTTAACTTATTATTAGGGAGATTTATGTTGCAGTTTTTATTTTCAGAGACGTAAGAACTTCGCCTCCGAATAAATTAATGTGTCATTCAAACGAAATATGTCCGACATTCGTTTTGCTGGAGAGGTTAATAAATTTTTAACGCACCAGACCAAAATACAGTTTCGCTGCGTTCACTGGGCCGTATTTTAAAATGAATGAATGTGTTTTGTGAAGAAAATGATGCTTTATGGATTTGCGTCCGTTTTATTGATGAGATTCTATGGCTATAGATATCCGGTGTTGAAACAATATTTTAGTCCGGGATGTTTTAGATATTTTAATTTGCAGTTTCACTACTGAGTTTCATAATCAATTCATTCAGTTTCAGAATCCGAATTATGATTTGTAGACGAATTCAATTAATATTCTGCTCTGTTGGGTTTGTATGTCCAAGGCAATGAACAAAACAGATAGTGGATTCTGGTAGATTTTGGGAAAGATATGAAACGAGTTCAAGCTTTATGAAAACCTGAGAGGATATTGATATCGATAAATATCGAAATGATTGATGGATCAAACACACATTCAAACATCAGGCCAAAACTATAACACCCTCCGCGGTTTCTCATCCCCAAATAGATGTTGGCACGAGATAACATATGCTAATTCTTCAACTGCTTTTGAGAACTTTCACTTTTTTAACGGTCTGACTTGTCCATTTCTTCCAAATCTCACTACAGCCTCATGGGCTCATTGCGTAATTTTCCATCTTTTTCATAATACCCATTCCAATAATCCGGTTTCCTGTACATAATTTAAATTACGTCTAAACTGTTTGCCTCCTGTAAATCAGTGCCTCACATTTGCATTGAACATGATGACCTGTATCGTTCCCTAGTTGCATTGACTGTAGCTAAGATCTCCGTTATACCGCCCTATTTTCCTCGGGTGTCATCTCAATTGACAGTGTGCAGTGAGTAACCTGAGATTGTAAACACCGTTCACTTCCACTTCAATGATTTTTTAAGTATGTATAAAGCAGAAACTTTTCTATAAAATTTCCAGCCTATTTCAACAAAATGGTTTATAGAAGAGTAATACTAGGCGACCTCTGATACCATTATTTCTAGATTTTCGAAAACATTTGAACGTATATTGTCTCATATACTGGAACAATTTCAAGTGATGATCCAATAAAATACTATATATACCAATATTTTTTTCAATATTGTATCTCTTCTTGCTTGAGAGAAACCTAAGGAGCCTGTAGACAAGTCAGTTTAGTCTTACAATTTTTCATTACAGACATCTGGATCTATCAGCATTATATCTGCAACCACTGGTATTCTTCTTATTAGTTTCAAGGTCTGAGCCCTGGACATTTCTTATAATGAAGACCTACTGGTTTTAGGTATCCTAGTGGGACAGTAGCCTGGTGGGTTGACTCACTCAATTGAACGCTGTGTGAACCGGTGGTTCGAACCGCAAGGCTTAACAATCAATTTTCACTTCCTATCGTCAAACTC
Source organism: Leptinotarsa lineolata (assembly GCA_015342045.1). NCBI lineage: Eukaryota > Metazoa > Arthropoda > Insecta > Coleoptera > Chrysomelidae > Leptinotarsa > Leptinotarsa lineolata. The sequence goes on along the minus strand of WOGR01005111.1, from coordinate 9,547 downwards.
GTGTTAGGAATCACACGTTAGAAGGTAAAAACTCGGTAAGTTTCGACTTTTGAGAGTTGTCGTTCGTAGGAGGACGATAGAAAAACAGATTTTAACAGATTTTGTTTTGTATTCGATATTTGGAAATTTGTTATTGAGTATTGACACGATATTATTTTTCTACTGATTGGAAATCATCTGACTTGTTTCTTCCTTTCCTTCTCTTTTTTCCTTCAGGCAGCCTCATCATGGGATTGTTGCATTTTCCTTCCATTTCTTTCATGACATTCCAAAATCTTGTTGTCTATACTAATTCGTACAGATCTTTCGGTGGATGTTTATCATATTCTCATGGACAAAATTCGGGTTATTATTGAATTGTCCAGTGTTTCAAACATGACGGACTGTCTCTGTTCCCATTGTTGCATTGTATACAGCTTAGGTCCCCGTTATACAGCCCTATTCTATTCTAGTGTCCTTCAAAAGAACAATGTCTAGTTATATAGTCTTGTTCTGAGTCGAATCTTACTGTTTCGAAGCAGTTCTTCAGTTCATTCATTCAATAATCACTTCATGAGGGTTTTTTGTGCCTAATTCCTTATAGCTCTTGCCTTCTTCATTATCACAAAATGTAAGAGGTAGATACAATTGTGTTTCAACAACCACATTAATATTGTTGGTGTGGTTTTCATGTTAAATTCATTTCTAAATAAGAAAGTTTGTTAGTGATAGTAGCTTGTTTCATTTTCAGCCATCAAACTGAAGAATCTTATTGCTATTCAAATTAATTCAGGCCACTTTTGACTTACCTACACTGTAGGTTAAGAAACTGACACCTATCAGAAAACTATTCCCCTGGCTAATACCACGAAGAGCGTTGGATTATATCCAACAGGTGTCAGTGCAGGAATCTTCACAGATATATTTCCTGCATATGCTGTTGGCGATACATCTGCTGGAATCGATTTTCGACTATAGGAATTGGCGCACTTGCAGACCGGTTTCGGGCTATTTGGTCTCTCGTCAGTGCAAGGGAGTGGTCATCATCAATCTGAAGTTGATGATATTCCGTAACTGAAAATCTAATTCCTCTCAGAGTATCATTCCTCTAACCAAGCTGAATCAAACGACAAACAACAAATTTGTCATCGCTCCGTCTGGTAAACAAGGTACTAACTAACCTCATATCTAAAATTTGCCCAATTCCTTGTAAAATGAAAGAAACCTTCATATATATTCAGTGGGCATATTTGAAGACTGGCTGTAAATTAAATTAACTGAAAGAACAATTTGTTCAGGCCGGTCTCGACTTACTTACACTGTAGTTTAATGGACTGACACCTATCAGAAAACAACTACTCCCCTGGCTGATATCGCGAAGAGCGTTGGATTATATTCAACAGGTGTCAGTGTAGAAATCTTCACAGAAGTATAGTTTTGACACAAAATCGTTTTGAATGAAGCTCTGTTCAAAGTGAGTGACGCGCGAGCTCATTGTCGACGATAAACAAGAACGTCTTGATGATTCTGTGCAGTGTTTGGCCATGTTTGAAGATAATAAACCGAAATTTTTGCGTTGATATGTGACAATGGATGAAACACGGATTCATCAATTCATTCTGGAATCAGACGATAGTCATCTGAGGGGAAAGCAACTGGTGAACCTCATCCAAACGCCCAAAAACACAACAATCGGCTGGAAAGGTTATGGCCTCGGTATTTTTCGATGTACGTGGTATCCATCGACCATTTTGAGAAGGAAAATCTCATCAACAGTGAACAATATATGGCGTTACTAGAGCATTCGCAGACCGGAATTGTAAAAAAACGACCGCGTATGGAAAAGAAAAAAATTTTGTTTCATCAAGACAACGCACTGTGTAGCAAGTCAATCAAAACTAAATGAATAAAACTTCGAACTGCTTTCACATCCAGACCTGTTCGCAGACCTCAAAAACTGCTCACCAGTGAGAAATTTAGCTCGAATGATGAGGTTATTGCTGTAACTGAGGCCTATTTTGGAAGCAAAAGATAAATCGTTCTACAAAAGTGGTATTGAAATATTAGGCGGCGCTCAATTGATTGTGTGGCTCTTGATGGAGATCACATTGATGAATAGAGCTAATTTTGAACAAAAAAACGTGTTCTCTCTTAGACCCGAGATTTTTTATCCCATGTGTAGCAACTCTACCAAATATTCAGCTTCCCCAAACAGTTGTCTCTCCCAACACTGGAATTGTAAAGATTCTGCCTCCTTCATTTTCGTCCTCTTCGTGAATGCTATGATCGATCTGGATAAACTTGACATAGTCCTTTTACTCGGTCCATTTTAAATTGACCTTGAATATTACATTCAGGGTCTGCTGCTTGTATAATGTATAAGTTTGAAAATGTCCTTATAGGATGAAACTGCAGTAACTTTAGTTACGAATAAGAGTGGTAAAAAACAGAAAATTTTCATTTCTCATTTTTCATGATGATCTCTGACCACGTAGTAACGGCTTCATCCATCAATTCATTCAAATGATATACTCTTTCTGAATCGATTGAAATCTTTTTCTAAAACTTGAAAGTTCATTATGAATTCCTTTCTTCCAATTTCAAACTAAAAATAACGGAATTATGCACCTTCCCACTTTCCGTCAATTTCACCATGAAATTTTAAAGTAAAAAAAATAGTACATGTATGTTGCAAAATTTGCTATTCAACTTACATAAAGTAAGTTAGTAACGTATTTTGTTCGTAACTCATCTTTGAAGACGGTGTGAAACAATCAATTCGATAAAACTTGTCACATGAAATCTCTTCCTTGCGTCGTTAATTTCTGTATTAGTAGATTCTCTTTATTTATTCAGAAGTATATGGTTTTCCAACAAGGACTTCCGAACTTTGACGATTGATAACGGTATCTTGTTGAGGCTACATCTGTCAAATTAGTTGTCATTTATTCAGTCTGTTTTGCCAAATCACCATGGACAGATATAGCATTCAACAGCACGTGCAAATAATGAAATTGTTTCATTGAAATGGGTGTCTTGTTCGTGTAACGTTCCGCGCGCTTCTCCTATTTTACTGTCATTATAATCGTCCTACTGTGGTGGATAAATTTCAGCCTATTGGTTCAGTAAACGATCGGTCAACACCAGTACGACAACGAAACGCAAAATCTGCCAAAAACATCGCTGCTGTCTGTTAGAGTGTGCAGGAAAATCGGCGGTCCTCACAAAAAACACGGCCTCCTGACTAAGGCCTGCACCAGTACAATATTCAACCTACCCAGGAACTGGAGGTGCACTATCATAGACAACAACGTGTGTTTGCTGGAATAGGATCTGGAGCAGATGGCAACTGACCCTAATTTTCATCGAAAAATCATCTTCAGCGATAAGGCTCATTTATGAATGAATGAATGAGTATGTGAAAAAACAAAATTGTCTAATTTGGGATGATACCAATCCCCATGAGAGCCATTAGCGTCCAATGCATCCTGAAAAAGTCACTGTTTGGTGTGGATTTTGGGCTGGCGGAGTCATCAGTCTATATTTTTCTGAGAACCACTATGGCCAGGTCATCATTGTCAAAGGTGAGCACTATAGGTTGATAATTACTAAACTGTATTATTCAGAATTGCATAATCTGGACACCAAGGACACGTAGTTTCAACAGGATGGCGCTAGGTACCACACAGCTCATGCCACATTGAATAATCTGCACGAGCGATTTGAGGGCATGATCGCAGGTATGTGCAAATGAGTTACAAACCACAGCGGTACCAACATTACCCATGCCATCGGCCAAATTCAGCCTGTTGTATGTGCTTGAGCCATGGAGAATAGGACCTTTTGAATCTTCTCTATCTTTTTATTGGAATTTTTTCTGTGTTCATGCATTCCTTTTGCCTCCTAATACATTTTAAACAGTAATTCTGAATTCTGTACAGTATTTTCGTTTTCTTCGAACGAGTGTCTTTGTAAATGCGTTTGACAAGAGCTGATTCTTCAGTTTGCCCGAGATGATAATTTCTCTTGTGTTTAGAAAGCCTGATATTTATATTTATTTTTGTGGTGCCAATGTAGACCGACCCGATGTTGCTGAAGACTTTCTGTAGTTTAAGATCACAACCAGAGTCATGAAAAATTGGTACTTTTCGAATGCGCTACACCTAGAGAAGCCGTGAGGCACATTTGAACAATGTTACATTCCACACGTAATGGCATCAATAGGTCTTCAAAACTAATAAAATATTTCAATGATATTTCAGACACACTTTGTTTTATTTAAATTTGAAGATAGGAAGCTAAAATGAGTACACAGTGTATCAAAAAATGCTGACCATGCTTTTGAACGATATAATGTTATGTTTCCAGAAATAATGATTTCAGATCGAAAATATTCTCTGTTATTATACAGTGAATACACGTCAAATGAAAAGGTTTTTGACAAAAGCGAGTCAAATAAAACATTTGTAGTGGACGAAGAAACGGAAATGAGTGTACTAGTTTATTTTGAAGCAATTCGTGAAAATTCAATACGAGATTGCATGAGAGCCAGTGGAATGTGATTGAGAACATTTTAAAATACTAATAAATACAGACCTACTCAGTGCCTTCTACCTGTTGACTAAGAAAGACGAACGACATTTTGCCGATAGTTTGTGATACGCCAATCCTGACTTCCTAAGACTGATTTTATGAAGCGACGAATCTAATTACAGTAATCGAGGCATGTACATAGAACAGAAAAAATTCTCATGTCTAGAGTAATGAGAACTTATTGCAAAATATATTCCTTGTAATCCACAGTTAAATTTCATTATGTATGATGCGGTCTTATTAAGTCCAGTTTTTTACGATAGTACTTCAACAGGTGTGCGTTATCAGAAGTTTCTTAGAACGATATCGGAAAAGTTGTTTTGATAATCTCAACTGAGCTGATCGCCAAAGAATACGGTACATCTCCACACAATACTCGAATAGTCAATAATTTTTAATCGACTTTAAAAAATTTTTTCATTGCTACCAGAGGACCAGTTAGTTGGCCTCTCCGTTCTCAGGATATAATACCTATGGATTTTCATTTCATGGCATTCTCGAAAAACGAGGTGTATAGGAATCGCTACGATAATTTTGGTGGTCTTCAGATAGCGATAACGGGTACCATACCTGGCATCGATAGTCGTACCGTTTCAAAGGCTACAAGAAAGGATTTTAGTGTGCCCAAAAGTGAATTGGACAAAGAGAACACGTATCCGAACATTCAATTTGTTTTGCAATAATTCCAACAATAAATATTGCAACGGGTACATATTATTTTTTTTTTTATTTTAAATTTCATGGTGAACTTGAGGAAAAGTGAGAAATGAGTATATTTCCGATATTTTGGGTTCGAAGATGAGATTCATCATAACCTTTTCAGAAAAGAATGGGACATTTGAAAAATAGATTTTTCAGAATACACGGAAAACCCGATGTTCAATTAATTTTTTTGTTACCACCATGTTAATCAGCGGAAAAATATAACTGGTTCTCTGATTCACTCAAACTCGTATCTTTTAATAATGAAGAAATAGCAATAGTACCGACTTGAGTTCAATCACACTGTATTTTTCATCAATTTCATCGATATTCAGAAATGAAAATTTTTAAAATAGAATTATTTTCATATCTATCATTCGCTGAACTTTGCTTGACAAAAATTAGAATAGAATAAAATAATTGTATTGAAAATTGCTCAATTTTTTCAGTCTTTATCTACCATTAACTAGCTTTTGCTTGATAGAAGCGAAATCAGAAAAAAATCAAGCAAAGCAAATGGAATTTTATCAGCTCGGACTTGCATTATTAAATATGATTCGAAATCTATGAAAGAACAAATAAAATTAGAATGAATAGCTGAAATATCGATTATATTCAGTAATAAAACGTGGAATGGAAATACAACAAAACAAAATAATCAAGAGATGAAATGGAAATGACCACAGAGTAAAAAAAATGAAAAGTTTAAAAATAAAAATTAACAAAAAATTATGAAATTAAAAACATATTTCAAATCAAATTACTTCACGACGTTTCGATTGTTAGTATTCACAATCGAGTGATGACTGGTTTATTCCTCCGAGAGATGACTATTTATTTAAAGTTCATTCGAGCGCTTTCATCTATCCCCTCTTCCATTCCTCCTTTTCACCGGTTTGAGAGGAGTTGACTGGCAGTAATTGACCATTTTTTCCTTGACTAAAGGTTTTCATATGTTGCGTATCTCTACGCTAGCTTGGCTGAATACGTCATTGTACAACATATATGCATCTTATTTGGAGTTACTCTCAAACCAGTGTTCCTCGCTGTGGATTATCTCAGCTTTGGACAACTTGATGTTGTGTTGATAAGTCCAAACATGCTATTTCCGATTTGTTGGTTTGTCCTCCTTGTGTTTCTCTTGTGCTTGGCAATGCGAACTTTCAATGGCCTCTCAGTTTCACCGATATAGAATTTGTCGCACCCACAGGGTATCCGGTAAATGCTAGTCTGAAGTGGTAGTCCGCGTTTGGTGGCCAGGTTTTTGTGAGGCTGCTACGGATGGTGCTTCCGGATCTGAAGCATGTTCTGATGTTGTACTTGGACCCAATTCTTCTTATGCTTTTCGACAATCCTCTGACGTAGGGAAGTACAAGCATTGATTGTGATGGGTCAGCTCCCGGTAAACCGGTGAATCGGCGAGAGGGGTGAAAGCTCTCGAATGACCTATAAATAGTCATCTCTAGCAGGGATAGTCCAGTCATCTACACGATGCGTTAAACAGGGATAACCCCAGATTCCGAAAAAGGGATAAACATAGTAAGCCACCGAAACAAAACGAGAGACCAACCCCGAGAGTCGCTGTCAAGGGACTCCGGTAAGTATAGCACTTTTCAATCAGATAAAGTTCTTCTTCAGGTTCACCGAGAAACACTCGACCGCGATCTCTTGAAACAATAGCCCCCAGTTAGCTTTTGGGGGCCTCATGCAAAAATTCGCTTAGGAAAGTCACAATAAAACAAATTATTATATTAGAAAGTAAAATAACCTAAAGGCTGACTTCCGACTGAAAGAAGGTCAGATGTTAATCTTGCTGAAATGCCCAGCAGCAGTTTGAGGATCGCTCCTGGAGGAACGGGGGTGGAAGGAGTGGGACATTCGGTTTTCCTCGCAAAATTCATTTTGTAGGGCACTCAACCCGAAAGGGGGCATCGGGGGGGGATAGTCCAGTCATCGCCCGAAGACGATTGTGGATACTAACAATCAAAACGTCGTGAAGTAACTTGGTTTGGAATCTTTTTGAATTTTCGCTCATTCTCATTCTTTTTATTTATTTTTACTTTGTGGTCATTACTAATTTGAATCTTTATTATTTTATTAGTTTAATTGCATTTTCATTTCACGTTCTATTGCTTGATATAATTAATATTTCAGCTATTCTTTGATACAAACTAATGAAGTTCACCATGAAATATTGTATACCACTTTCAAACAAGCAAATTGAATTTAGATCATCCTTCGAAATGTCATAATGATAAAATATAATAATTTATGGCAGATTTGAATAAACGCTACCGTGAAAATAATTGAACTACAGTTGTTATTCAATTCTGCAACAATGAACAAAATCGAAATCAACAAATTCCTTTGAAAGAAATAAAGAAACGAAAAAGTAATTTGCACCTTGTTAACCACGTTACATGAAGACTGGATTTCCTTTATTCTCACCAGATGTACCTGAATTTCTCCCACAGACTTCATCCATCACAATTAGTATGCATTTCACTACCATGCATTCGATGCTAATTTTACTGGGGACAGAAATAACTGACGGATGAAATATTGCTACAAAAGCATATACATTTTTAGCTGGTAGTTTGTTATCATTCTGGGCTTGATTTAGTGTTAAATGCGGTGTGAAGAATTTGTAGTACGTGGGACGTTGCCAAACACTTTTGTTCTTTTTATGCGCATCACAGGCCTGAACTGGAGAGATGAAAACATTGTTTCAAGTCAATGGTGCACAATTTGCTACATATGGTGAGGGGCAGAAAAAATACGTTTTTCAGTTATCACGCACTCCAACTGTTTTGAGTTATGGTAATTTTGGTTGACATACACAGCAGTGGATATGCTTTGAGAGTATGGGCACCAAAATGCCAATTTTCCTCCATGGAAATCTCCATAAGAAAAAGACAGGTTCAACATTAGACTTTCCAAAAAATCACTAGATTTCTACAGAAATTCAATAAAGCTCCCCAAAAAGTCACTACATTTACTATATATGGTGAGGGGCAGAAAAAGACGTTTTTAGTCATTACGTACTTCAACTATTTTGAGTTGTGGTAATTTTGGTTGACATACACAGCAGTGAATACCTATAGCTATGAGAGTATGGACACCAAAATGCCCACTATCTTTCATGAAAGTCTCCATGAAAAAAGGCATGTCTAACATTACATTTTTCAAAAAATCACTAGATTTCTACAGAAAGTTACTAAAGTTTCCCAAAACTTCACTAGATTTGGCCAAAAACTCACTAGATTTCATTAAAAAAGTCACTAAATTCTGTCCATAATCATGTAGTGAGAGTTCGACCACTGAGTCTAACTTGTCGTACTCCCACTATATTATTTTGGAGAGAATCTACTGATTTATTTGGGGGACTCTATTGACTTTTGAGGTAATCTAATGACTTTTTGGGGAAATCTAGCAAATTTTTGGTCAAATCTAGTTACTTTTTGGGAAATCTAGTGACAAAAATGACATCTTGGACATGCTTTATTTTTATCCTCTCGTATCATATCCACTAACAGCCCTTTTCATATTGTACTGAATTGGTGAAGAATTTAAATTCATTCTCATCAAGTATGAAAAAAATTTAAGAGGAAAAAACATAAATAAACATGAAAACTCATTTGAAAGGTGTAGGTGACATTTTTGAAACCTTTCAATTATTATTGAGACCTTCAACAAATAATTACTTCCGTATATTTTATCTTCTATCATCGTTAAACATTCAACATAACTTTAGAAACATACCTGATTGTCAATCATAGAAAGAATAATTTGAGATATATTAACCCTAGACATTTTCAAAGCATACTTAGTTTTATTCTTAATCAAGGACCACTTTTTCGAACATCATTGAGGCCATGATATTCAGCGATACTCAAAATACCCCTGCCAATTACTAACATTCTAGTTGAAATTAGCAATCCAGAATTGTCATTCGATTTTGAGACTGTAGAAAAATGGTGAAATATGTCAATTTTGGCTTTCAGGGAGACACATTTTTACAAGAAAGCAAAAATATCACGTGACACTTCAGTTGAAAGATCTTTTTATTTTTTATACAACACTGTAACATTTTTGACGATATTCAATTTCGAACTATGAAACGAAACTTCATTAAATGTTCGAACTGAACAATAGTTAATAAAACGGAGAGGAATTTTTGTATGTAAAGTGTATAATATAATAATTTCTATTGCATAGCGCTTTCGACTTGCGTCATCTTCAGTGCTCACTCGTCAGGTAGCAGGAAGTATCG
>WOGR01005110.1:0-14095 GCA_015342045.1 Leptinotarsa lineolata | reverse complement strand
CTGCCTTAGTGCGGCAAGCCGGTATGACTTTGAGATTCGAGAGTAGAGAGGACATCATTCCACCAAGGACTCCAATAATCAGAACAACCATCTTGACATAGTGGTCTGGATATAGTCTGCGGAGTTCAAAGAGAAAATCTCGATATTTAATCCGTTTTTCCTCCTCTTTTCGGACGATATTCGTCTCGCTAGGAGCTGAAAACTCAAAAACAAATATCGTCTTGCTCTGATAGTCCAGAAGGACTACATCAGGCTTATTAGCTTGTATGAGTCTGAGGGTAGGGAACGAATAGTTCCAATAAATTCGGCACTTCTCGTTCCCCACAACGGAATTCAATATCCCCGGAGCGTAGGGCAACACTGGTGTCTCGTCAATACCGTGAGAGTGCTTCAGATAGTAATAAAACACTTTTAGGGTCACATTATGTCGATGGATATAGGCCGAGACCGCATATGCTGGGCATTCTGACAGCATTAGGGCTTCGGGCGCTTCGCGGCAGGCCCTGCACCTTGTGTCAGGAACCTCTATACCCATCACGCGACAGCGGTAGACCCTTCAGTTTCCGACTTCAGCCCACTCGACCTGAGGAAAGCGATCATAATTTACAACTATTCAATTTATCGCAAATTGGTCTTTCACCAGGCGCACTCAGAGCGGTTTTCCTGCAGATCTTGTGTGATTTCGTAAACAATTCATATAATTGGGCCACCCTGTATCTTTTCAACATTACCTGTATATCATATAGTAGAGGATTTCTCAACACCTATCCAAATAGCCGGCTCAACTTCGAGTTTAAACTCCTGACGTGAATCTGGGATTAAATTCTGTCATGAACCTCAAACTTGTAATAAATGCTTCTCTGTCCGCATTCGCCATTCAATCCTCTCAAGTAACGGTATTGCGTTTATCCCATTTCCTTATTTAATCCCTGCTTGAGATCGAGAAATGTATCCATCCCAAATTCCAGGATGTATTCCACTTTCCTGGCAATCCCCGATCCGATATAACGCCAGAAATAAATGAAGCTCTGAGTGTGGATCTCTGACACTTGGATATTGCTGGTATTACGTAAGATATGGTTTAGTTTAAGAAAATTCGGGAGAAGCGTATGTTTTTTGCTCGTCGAAATATCCACGATAAATAAAGGAAATTGATTCTAACCCGGAATGATTTTATATGAGGATAAAAGGATTCCGTGGGGAAATGTCTTTCTTCTTTTATATTAAACTGTCCAATGTCATAATTCTATTTTTTCAAACTTTAGTAAATATAAATGCTGTAAAGAGAGTTATCTTGATGACACATATATAAAAAAAGTTTTATGATTAAATATATACTCAAATTAACGGATTTCTGATTACCTAGGAAAAATGGATTTCGATGATTTTTGGGAAGCTTTTTGGTTTATATTTCTTCATCATTATACAAAAACTGTGGAAAACTTCCGATGGGAGAAAGAAAATAATTGAATTCGAAATATACTCTTCACAAGAATGTGTAGATCATACAAATCAGTTTCTTTCAGATAAAAACTGGAAAAACGATCTATTCGAATCAACTACTTTCAAATATATGAACATTGAATTACCTTGAAATCCCTTTTTCCTATTCAGTTTATACTCTGAACATTCGTTATACAATTGAAGCAGATATTCAAAGGAACGCTGCACAACGAGATATACAGGGTATTTCCTAACTACGGTACGAAACTTCAGAGGGTGATTCGTCAGGTCGTTTTAAGAAAAAAATTCACATGAAGATATGTACGGAGTTGCTGTGTTTCTGAGATGCAGGGCGTAGAAGTTAAAAAAAAACGGCATTTATAAAATATCATAAATATCCTCACGGACACGGTAGTGTAGAGGTTAGCACATCCGCCTTTCAAGCGGAAGACCAGGGTTCCATTCCCCGCCGGGCCACCGTGCTGGGTAATCGCACATTAAAAGGTAAGGCCTCGCACAAGTTTCGACTTTTGAGGGTTGACGTTCGTCAGCTGGTTAACGGAACGAACAACAAAACAACAATCCTTACACCAAATTGGTTGAAATTTGCAATATATTACAATTATTTAGTCCAGTGGATTCTCAGTGGGCACCACAGTCGACAATATTGGGAAAAAAGTACGTCACTGATTTGTCGTTTGTTATTTTGGTAAGATTAATCAACTGAAAATACAACTTTTTCGTCGCCTGTGTTTTCTTCATACCTAGCTTCGTATTCGAGGAAAAAAATTGAAGCCACTTTCCATATCATGAACACCTTCTAATCGCTGGATTAGACGTGCACGACCTCATAATTGTTAAGTTCGAAGTTCTGATATGAATCATCTAGATTTCTATTTATGGGGTCTGAAGGCTCTTGTTTATAAAACTCCTCTTACTAGATGTGAATGATCTGAGGAATCAACTAATTGACAATTGAAATGTCATAAGGAATACTCTAGGTATCAGACAATGTGTGTCAGACAATCAATAACAAATTGATTGCAGTCGTGTTTTTATCAGAAATTGGACATTTTGCTCATTTACTTCGAGATCGAAATTGTTCATTATTGACTTTTTGATTTTATTTTATGTTGTCCATGGTTAGTTTCAAGATGTGATTTTTTTCTCGAAAACGAAGCTTGATATGGAGGAAACACAAGCGAAGAAGGAGTTGCCCAATCTAAAAAAACTGAAAACTACAAAAAACTCAGTGGCGTTCTATTTTTTCTCAATATTGTTGGCTGTGGTGCCCACTGAGACGCCACTGGAACTAATAATTCCAATCAAGTTTGGGCTTAATGAGCGCATTATTACTTCAAATAACTGTATCAAATTTCAACCAAATCAGTGTAAGGATATTCATGATTTTTTATAAACACAGTTCTTTTAAAACTTCCGAAACGAAGCAACTCCAGACATTTGTTTATAGGAATTTTTTTTCTTAAAACTACCTAACAAATCACTCCCTGAAGTTTCGTACCGTAGTAAAGGAATACCCTGTATAAAAGAGTACTTATATGAAATCCCACTTATATCGAAAACTATTAATCGCCAGATGAACCTTCACTCTTCTTAGGATGACAATTCATAAAAACATTCATACTATCAACGGATTTATTTCCAGCCAGACATTTTGATTGAATTGGAAAAGAAGTATTTTTTAGAAGAAATCAGTTTTTGAAAAAGAGGTTTTTGGCTCACTACTTCTTCATTACAACACAAAAAAAAATTGAGAAACTTCCTTATAACGTAAGAAAATGATTCAATATAAACTCTTCATGAAGATGTGTAGATCATGCACAGAATTTTCTTTCAGATAGAAACTGGAAAAAGGGTCCATCCGAAATAAGTACTTTCAAACCAAGGAATATTGAATTACACAGAAATACTTTTTACCTATTCAGCTGGTAATCCAAACACTCCTTGGAGTTGAGGCAGATTTCATCCACTGGAACGCTGATGACGAGTTGAAAATGAATGTTTCCACTCGAAACTCTCAGGTACACCTGGCGATTGATAGTTTTCCATGTAGGTAAGTGAAATTTTATGGTAATACTCCTTTATATATAGTAAACATTTAATAGAAAAAAGTGATATCCATGCAATTCAATGCTCAGTTCATTCCAGTTTAAACGAGATACCTTGTGGAAAAGTAGTGAAACACGTCAACTTAATTTTTCAGGGGGATTTATTTCTGCATGAAAATCAGCCCTATGTCAATCATCCCCATAAAAAAACTCCAATGAAGTCAAATAAGGAAATCTGGGGGGCCATTTTGTAGAAACTCTCCTTCAGGTGTATTAAAACTGTTGCGCTGATACTACAAGTATGCAATGAGTGGAAGTATCAGCTTGTTAAAAAACTACCTAATTTCTTATTAGAAAATCTAACTGTGAGGCTTTGTTGATGCTTGACGTAATTCAATTATTGGCATCTAGGGAATATAGGGGTTTGAATCATCACAGTATCCAGGATCCATTCAATAAGAGTGGTATTTGCTTGAGTCAACTTAGTCAAAAACTGCGTATTTTCCATCAAGGCAACGTTATTTAGAATTGCAAAATTCTAAGTAACGTTATTGACTATTTCAAAACATTTATGCTGTTTGTTGTTAATGTTCTCAGTTTGAATGTATTTATGTAGAAATTCCAATATATCTCGAGTCTTACATTCCTGCCAGGTTATTTCTCGTTAACATGAGCAGTGGCCCTTGAAGATTTTTCTATTTTGTACTACAAACCTTTGAAGTGCCCTTGAAGTATATAAAATATTTTTTCAAACAAATGCTAATGAACGAAGTAAATAATAACAACGAGAAAAATCTTACTGGAGTTTTATCCCAACACCAAACCGTTATTTTTGACACGTCGACACGTGTTTCGATCTTCAAGTGATCATCTTCAAGAGGAAGATTCGAAGCAGCAGCTGGCACGGGACAACAGAAGAGGTCTGATCCTGCTTTTCCACGACAACGTCCGTCCAAACAAAAATAAACGAATTAAGAGTCGAAGTTCTGCTTCACCCACCTTACTTCCCAGACTTCTCGCCAACCAACTACCATCTTTTCAAGCACATCGATAACTTTCTCAACGGTACAACTCTCGCCAATCGGAACCAGGCGAAAACGGCCTTCGTCGACTTCATCAAAACCCGTTGGCAAAAGTGCACTGATATAAAATGAGAGTCATATAAACGGACCAAACTTTTGAAGCAACCAATATAAAAGTAAATGTTTCGAAAGTACAATTTCTCTTGTATAGGTATTTCAACAGAATACAGAAGGCATCTTCTTCCGGTTTGTATCTGAAAGTAATCTTCATGCATGATTTACATATCTTTGTGAAAAGTTAATTCTGGAATTAGTTTTTTTCTTCTTTCCTTCTGGAGGTAATTCTATAAACATGGAGAAGTAGAAATCCAAAACCTTCCTTTTCCAAAAATGGATCTTTTCTGAAATATATCTCTTTCAATTATCAAGTAAAATTAGATTTTCTATAGTACCATTCAGAGAAATCAGTTCTGGAAATCAAATCACTCCTTACATCAAAAACCCACTTTACTGTCACACCTCATACCGAATTTTGCTGGCCACATATCCACAGGCTCGTAACCATAATATTCTAGTAAATACCAATTTAATTCCTGTATTGTTATTTACTTCAATACACCTTATCATTATTTTTGTACTCCTGTTTCTTTATTTTCAAACCAATCACTAAACCCTTTGTAAGCCAAAATTCATAAAGCGGGTAAATTAGTCAACGAATCTTTAGGGGCGCGACAATAAGGAAAAAATATCTACAAGTTGTGAAAAAAATTTTTATGGAACCAGATGGAATCGGATAATTTTTGGTTTTAACTCCGCTCTAATCAGTGTATCACAGATATGTATAACTTTGTACTTTTATTTTTGATATCGTGATAAACACGGGCGTGTAATGAATGAAGCATTTGTTTCATTTGAAAAAACCAATCAAAACAAAAGTTTTTACACGACTTGAAATCATTCGAAATCATTCAAAAGTAATCTAAACTGATTATGAAGAGAAACGGTTTGATTTTTTGTATCTTTATTTGTTTGTAATGGATCAACTCAAAACCACGCGATCTGTTTCAAAAAAAAATTTTCCTTGCAAAGTTTACATGTCAGTAGATGGTCGCTATAAAAATTGCAATAACAGGTACTAAATAGAATTGTTTATAAAAATCAACTATTTGGCGGAATCGCCGGGGAGGTCGCTACTTATAAGTAACAAATGAGTACGTATCTATGGGAAATAATGTTTTTGGCTCTCTATTACTCCATGTTGATACAGAAAAATGTGGAAATATTTCAAAGAAAGAAAGGAAGCAATCATTTTAAAAATAAAAAATAACTTCAAACATAGATGTGTAGATCATGCAAAGAAGTAACTTTCAGACATAAAATGGAAGAAAAACCCTTCTGAAACAGCTACTTTCCTATAAACATTGAATTAAACAAAAGAAACAATTCCTTCGAAACAAATACTTTTATATGAACACTGAATTATACAAAAAACACTTTTTTCTACTCAGTTTGTATTCCATACAATCCTTTTACATTTTAATCGAATATCATTCACAGTATTTCAATACAATATACTAAATGAAATGTAAAAATTTTACTTACATGGAACTCAGCCATACTCACTGGTAGATACCGATATTTCGCCGTAAGACACTTGCCTTAGGGCTCTTTAGTACCAATCTGGATAATATTATAAGAAAATGTACACAACTCATCCATAAATTACGATTCTTATGTCACGGAATAAGTTTGATCTACTTATGTGATCGATGATATCGTGATGACATTTATTCACTTATTCGATTGAATACCAGCCAAGAGGAATATTGTTTGAATTGAAGAGGTTATATTTTCAGGAGTGAATAATTTTTGGGAAAGAAAGTGAAATTTTTACATTTCATTTAGTATATTATGTAGAAATTCTGTGAATGATATCTGATTGAAATCTATAACGACTATTTGGAATACAAACTGAGTAGAAATAATTCAGTGTTCATATAAAAGTATTCGTTTCGAAGGAATTTTTTCTTTCGTGTAATGAAAGTAGCTGTTCCAGAAGGTTTTTTTCCATTTTGTGTCTGAAAATTACTTCTTCGCATGATCTACACATCTATGTTTAGACTTATTTTTTATTTTTCAAATGATTGCTTCCTTCCTTTCTTTGGAAGATTCCCACATTTTTTTTAATCAAAATGGAGTGGAGTAGTATAAGACCAAAAACTCCTAAAAATGAATCACTCTTAAAAATATAACCCCTTCAATTTAAACGATATTTCTCTTGGCTGGGATTTAATCAAGTAAGTGAATGAATGTCATTACGATGTCATCGATGACATGAGGAGATCAAACTTATTCCGTGACTTGACAATCGTGATTTATGAATGAATCGTGTGCTTCTTCATATAATATTATCCAGTTTGGTACTGAAGAGCCTTAAGGCAAGTGTTTTACAGCAAAACATATGTGTCTACCAGTGAGGATGGCTGAGTTCCATGTAAGTGGAAATTTTACGTTTCATTTAGTATATTGTGTAGAAATCTTGTGAATGATATCTGATTTAAATTTATAAGAAATTTTTGGAATACAAACTGAGTAGAAAAAAGTGTTTTTCGTATAATTAAGTGTTCATAAAGAAGTATTTATTTCGAGGGAATTTTTTCTTTCGTGTAATTCAATGTTTATATGAAAGTAGCTAGAAGGGCTTTTTCTTCCATTTTGTGTCTGAAAGTTACTTCTTTGCATGATCTACACATCTATGTTCAGAGTTATTTTTAAGATGATTGCTTCTTTCCTTTCTTTGGAAGATTCCCACATTTCTTTCGTATCAAATTGGAGCAGTAGAAAGCCAAATATTTTCTTTATCGAAAATTAATCACTCCTTAAAATATAACCCCTTCAATTTATACTTATCTATGAAATGGCAAGATAGAACCACATTTTCGATTTGAAAATATCTTAGTGTGAATATTTATTGAATTGAATCTCAAGTACAACTTTGAACTACATTGATCTTTTTGCCTTCGACTTATAATTGAAATATACTGAGCCTTTTTCCATAAAATCTTTTCCTGTTTTGGATCTCGATTTTCTCAAGTGATTTCCACAATAAGCTATCCCTTTCACCTGCCATTCTTGATTTTCATCATTCCATATCATATTCGAATTGATTTCATCTAAATATTCTTTTGGAACGCTTTGGTTCACAATAAAGTTAACGAGGCTCATTTCCTTCGCCAATGACTTGTTCGTGTGGAGCAACTGACTGATTTCATTTTGGTATTCGTGTTCCTTTTTTTCTAAAATGTTAGTAGCTTTCGACAACAATTTTTCCGTCTCTTCGATTTTTCTATCCAGTTCTTTATCTTCTTCCTGTAACGAGGCGAACCTTCTTCCTACAAGACCTTTTTCTTTCTCCTTGTAGAATAGTATTTCACCTAGTAGTTGATGTGAACTGTCTAAGTGCTGCAACTCTTTTGCTGTATCCTCTAACATTTCCATTTGTTGCTGAGCTCTTTCAATCAGATTCTCACCACCAACAAGTATTTTTTTCTGGATAGTATCGATTCGGTTTATGAGTATACTTTTTTCCATTTCGATTTCATCTAGCTCTATTTGGTTCAGAGACATTCTACTTTTTCTACGTTCTCGTTCCTCATCTTTTTTCTCTTTTAGTACTAGCCTGTCGAGTTGCTGTTTTAGTTCCGTTATCTTGGTGTTGAAAGTTTCTATGAGGCTTTCTTTTTCAACGTTGATAGTCACACGATTTTGGATGTGTTTTACTCTATCAGCATACATGAGGGTGTACATGCTTTCTTCAGAGTCTGACACCTTAGAACTGATCAGGGCGATCATTGCAGTTAGTGAATTCCCTCCCAAAGAGTCTTGAAGCAATCTTGTAAGCTTCGAATTTCTGTAAGGAATATGGCTGCTCTTTCCATCAACGAGAGCTGATATCACGTTCCCCAGAACTGAGAGAGATAAGTTAATTTTTCCAGCCTCTCTGAGCCTATCCCCAGTAGCTAATGTTTTATTGACCCTCTCAGATCCTGCAAGATCAACTAGGTTCAGTTTTCCAAAAGTGGACTGGTTTGTGATTTTATTCTTTTTTTCAAGAAGTAAACTGAATATTGCATGTGACCTGGAGCTGGTATCGTTGAGTTTTGTAGAACTTGTAGCACGATTCTTATTGCCTTTTGCTAAAATCTCCGTGACGGCCTCTAAGGAATGCACTGTGAACCCTAACAGATCTTTGATGAAGACGCCCACTCCAGGTTTTTCCCGCATCATCAACTTTCGTTCTGGAGTTTCAGAGAGCAGATCCCTGATTTCTTCGTTGTAAATTTCCAAATAGGTTACCGTTACGACATAGGATAGGTCTTTATTTGCAAGGCTGATTTGAGCAAAAATGTGCGAGAAGATGTTTGGTACAATGCCTTTGAGTTCCGGATCCATAATGTTTCCAATCATGGTGTACGTTTTACCAGTTCCTGATTGTCCGTAAGCAAAAATAGTCCCATTATATCCCTGCAGAACTTGCTCAACTATAGGAACTGCCACAACTCTATATACTTCCAGCTGGCTACTATATTCGTCGAAAACTTCTGAGAACTTGAATGTTTTGATGGTTCCATATTTATTAAATGAAATCGTATTGCTGTTCACTTCGATGTTGGATTTTTGACTGGTAGTTTCTTCATCTTTCAATGGCCGGATTCTGATGAAAACTCTAACGTTTTCAACATTATCATCCGAATATATCTTTTGACAGAACATATTCGCGAATATTGGTAATGAAATTATGTCAATGTCAATTTTCCGGTAACTTCATGAGTATAGACATTTAATACATATACAGTTTTTTTGTTGACTTCAATAAGATGAATAAAAACACTTTATTGTCTAATTTATACTCCAATTTCCACATTCTCATGTTCTCGGGTTAGACCCAGAAACCGGTCATAAGAATAAATAAACCTAGTGGAAATTGAACAAAAAAGTGTTTTCCTTCATTTTAGTGAAGTGACCATGAATTTCCACAAAATAAACAGGTCATCAATAACACAGATTTTCTTGTTGATATAGCGAGCCGAGTAATACTGAACTGTTGGATTATATCCAACAGGTGTCAGTACAGGAATCTTCAGTGAAGATTACTCTTTTAGTTAATTTCATTTACAGCCAGTCTTTAAGTATGCCCACCAAATATGTGTGAAGTTTTTTTTCTTATACGAGGAATTGCGAAAATTTGGATATGCGGTTGGTTAGTAACTTGTTTACCAGATGGAGCGATGACAAATTTGTTGTTTGACGTTCGCTTCAGCCTGGTTTGAGAAATGACACCCTGAAAGGAATTTACCTTTCAATTATGGAATATCATCAACTTTAGGTTGATGATGGCCACTATCTTGCACTGACGAGAGGCCGAAACTGGTCTGGAAATGTTTCCGTTCGAATAATTGAAATTCGATAATTTCGGAAGTTGTATCGACAACACCATATGCAGGAATTACTTCAGTGATGATTCCTGCACTGACGACTGTCGGATATAATCCAACACCCTTCGTGGTATTTTCCAGGGTAATAGTTGTTTTCTGATAGGTGTCAGTCCATTAACCTACAGTGCAGGTAAGTCGAGACTGGCCTGAACGATTTGTAGTTTCAGTTAACTTTATTTACAGCTAGTCTTCAAGTATGCCCACTGAATATATGTGATTATGTATCGAAGAAGAAGGCCCTTGTCGAAATTATCAAAATCTGATTTTGATTATTTTTAAATTTTTTTTATTATTCGTCAAAAAAGAGGATGATTCGCCATTTTCAATCGTTTTCATTTCACGAGCTATTTTTTTATTGCTACCCAAACTTACACTCGCCGCTTTTGCACAACACTCTTGAAGTTGTTTCAGGTCCATATTTATGCCATTATTAGCTTTTCGTTGCACGAAAAAAAGTACATTAGCAATAATTTCTCTCGCTTGACCACGCAAAACTTTTTGTTTCAATTTCGATTCTGATGCCATTTTCTTAGAGCACAGACTTTTGTCGCGTACTATACATACCGAAGTGGACACTACAAGATTGTCGTAAAGATTGTGCTCCGATCATCTTCAAGAGTTTTTCACCACGCGCATCTTAGGGGAGGTTCTAGGCCGATACTTTGAAGTCGCTTCCTGAATTCGACAAGCTGTACGTTGTAATATTATTTCTTGAGGATAGGCCAATGATCAAGTCATGTAGAGAAACACTAAAAAATCAATGACCTTCACATAGATTTATTTATTCAAATTCTCATATCTATACACAAAAATGAAACAACGATTAAAATACATTTATACATACATCGATATGGAAAAAAAAATCAACATCTTTTCTGTCAACCAAATATTTTCTGTACCTACTGTGAAACAATACCAGAATGGGCGGAAGACCACCTTCATAACTTGCTGCATTACCATTGAAAACACTATCAATCAATTTTGTTTAAATTGTAAGGGTTATATTTTTAGGAGTGATTAATTTTTGAGAAAGAAATTTTTTGGCTTTCTACTACTCCTGCTTGACACAAAAAAATGTGGGGATCTTCCAAAGAGAGGAAGCAATCATTTTTAAAAGAAGGAACTGTAAACATAGATGTGTAGATCATGCGAAGAAGTAACTTTCGGACACAAAATTGAAGAAAATGCCCTTCTGAAACAGCTACCTTGATATAAACATTGAATTACACGAAAGAAAAAATTCCTCCGAAAACAAATACTTTTATATAAACACTTAATTATATAAAAAACACCTTTTTCTACATAGTTTGTATTTCAAACATTCGTTATAGAATTAAATCAGATAGCATTCACAGGATTTCTAGACAATATACTAAATGAAAGGTAAAAATTTCACTTATATGGAATTCAGCCATCCTCACTGGTAGACACCGATGTTTCGCTGTAAAACATAAAAATCATAATTTTTGAATGAATTGAATGTATTTTCTCATAATGTCATCCAGATTGGTACTGAAGAGCCCTAAGGCAAGTGTCTTATGGCGAAACATCGGTGTCTACCAGTGAGGATGGCTGACTTCCATGTAAGTGAAATTTTTACCTTTCATTAAATATATTGTGTAGAAATCTTGTGAATGGTATCTGATTTAATTCTATAACGAATGTTTGGAATACAAACTGATTAAAAAAAGGTGTTTTTTGTATAATTCAGTGTTCATATAAAATTATTTGTTTGGAAATAATTTTTTCTTTCGTGTAATTCAATGTTTATATAAAAGTAGCTGCTTCAGAAGGGCTTTTTCTTCCATTTTGCGTCTGAAAGTTACTTCTTCGCATGATGTACACATTTATGTTTAGAGTTACTTCTTTTAAAAATAATTGCTTCCTTCCTTTTTTCGGAAGATTTCCACATTTTTTTTGTATCAAGATGGAGTAGTAGAAAGCCAAACACTTTCTTGCCTACTATTAATGAAAATTATCGAAATGACATTCATAGAATACTTTTAGAAAACTGTTTTTTTGATTCAACAAGTTTGACAATTATGTGTGAACTCATAATTTCAAATATTCTGAAGTGTGTCTCTGATATATTTTCCACTGACTATCTTTATTCATAATTTTATAAGTAATAATAAGTGATAATCCTAAACATTGCAGTACAATGCAAAAGAGTAAAAACTAATTAGATGCCCCATTCGGCCCTCTTCTCGTTTTGTTTCCCAACTTCTCTTCTCTGTGCATTCATAAGAGTCACTCTAAGAAATGAATCTTTAGTCATCTTTGATTTACGATATAATTTTTCATTCATTCAAGGAATACTCCGTACAATTTACACAATGATCCGTTACACAATGTTTTCTGCAGAGAGTTCTGAAGTTATTTGTCTCTTTCCTTTCTGAAATGAATTCATAAGTTATGGAAGTATGTGCCGCATGAAGCCTGGTAGGAGGGACGTAGAAGAACTGTTCAGTTTGCCATTTTGCGAGTCATACTCAATGCATGACAATATATTTCCTCCCTCCGTCTTCGAACTGCAGGATCGATAGTTACGAATTGCCTGCTGAATAATTTCGTAGGAAATTATTCCTGCAAGCTAGACCATCAACTGTATTTCGAGTTCAAATGAGGATTAACATTTAATTCACGGACCTTAGATTTGAATTTATGGATTAATTAGATCCCGTTCTATTGCTGGTCTAGGTGCCAGAACCGTTTGTTGATTGTTTCATCTGCGGAGTGATCGAAGTTGAGTCGTACAGTGTTTGTCGCAAAGATATCAGAAATGGACAATATGATGAGTACTGTTGATGAAAATCGAGTTTATGATTTTATGAATATCATTTTCCTCAAACATGTGGAAAAAACCTCGCAAGAAAGCATTCAAAATTACTTTTTTCAATACCTACTCGCTTTTTTGAGTGACTGAAGCTCGTTTCTCCACAACAGAAAAACAGACAAAAAATACTTTGCCTTCATCTATGTCCACTATTGCCTCGATTTTAAAATCAGCATCCGAAATTCTTCCAACCAAATTGATGGAAAAAACTTTTTAGCTCTCTGCGTTTCCATTACTTAACAAAACATGCTTGAAACTTTCGAAGAAAGAAAGCAAATAACTACAATGAAAAGAGCCAGAAGGCTTAAGGTTTTAGGGTTTTTGTATGATGATCAAAGTTCTCTTTTGAATCTGGTTTAGGGGAATTATTGCTTGAGCACTAGTATTTGCTGGCCTTCTTAGGGAGAGTTTCTTTCTTCTCCTGATACAGATTAGCTCAAGAATTTGGTGTAAGGCAGATTAATGACATATCTTGCTCTTGAGAAGCGATAAATTGCTTCTTAGCTGCACCACTTAGCCTTCTAGGTTTGTTCAGGATCAAGAGTAGGAGAACTGCGAATCTCTGAGTGTCGTTCAGTCGACCTATATCTCCTATCTACAGAGCGGCCACTTTTTTAATGGGATTGTATTGGTAACTTTTGAACTGTGAGAATTAGAAGGTCAGTCAAATAGAGAGAAAGTTGCATTCATAGAAGCATTTTCAAGTAGTTCAAACAAATCGAAAATATCAGAGCCGGTTATTGAGATATAAGAAAAGTAAATTCTGTAATTTTGATTTTTCTTTTTTCCCACGTTGTTTTAAATATTATCAAAAAATGTTACAGAAATTTTTCATTGGATTGTA
This sequence comes from Leptinotarsa lineolata, assembly GCA_015342045.1. Classification (NCBI taxonomy): domain Eukaryota; kingdom Metazoa; phylum Arthropoda; class Insecta; order Coleoptera; family Chrysomelidae; genus Leptinotarsa; species Leptinotarsa lineolata. The sequence goes on along the minus strand of WOGR01005110.1, from coordinate 386 downwards.
AATTCTCCTCAACTTGATGTAGTCAGATTTCGTATCCAACGTTTCGTACTCTCCTGGCCACCCTCGGCCTCTTTTTTTTTAATACGGACCCGCATATTTTATGGCACTTTTCGAAATAATATTCAACGCTGAATTCAACATTATATCAAACAATGTCATTTAAAGTTGATTTTCAGATGATTTTGGCCGTTATCCAAATTTCTGTGTGTCGGATCTGTATTACATTTACAACATGCAATATATTTCGATAAGAAAATCAACTAACTTATCTTAAACTGAATGGTTTTTTTCAGAATCAAAGGAAGAAACAAGTAATAATTATTTATATATTTCAAAAGAGGAGAAAAACCTAATTCATAATAATTAAACGAACCTATCACTCATTT
>WOGR01005109.1:0-14095 GCA_015342045.1 Leptinotarsa lineolata | reverse complement strand
CATCTTCATCATTTTCTTCACTAGTGGACTCTGCGTTTAAGCATGACTGACCACGACAATGTCCACAAGCTTTAGAACATCTCAATCCAATTTTTTTGCATCCACATTTGCCGCCACAATCTTTTGTTCAATTACAAAAGATTGTGTTTAGTAGATCATCGGGTGCTGGTGGCAATAAAGTGTTATTGGTTGTAATATAATATTTTTCAACTCCCAACCCCACTGTTCTGGATCAATTTCTTTTCCTAGCCAGGTTTGTATTATTTGATAATAGACTCGATAAATATGATGTTGAGCTGCTGAAAAAGTGGGCGGTTATAATTGAAATTTCACAGCTTTGCTTTGTCTTGTTAGTTTAGCAAAGCTATTCAACTATTAAGACGTCAGCATCATCACGTGATTGTCTTGTAGAAATACCAACTTTTTCGAAATTCTCAATGAGCATTTCAATCAATTTTCTTTTGTTGAATCGACTAGATAAAATTGTTTCTTGACTGATAGGAACTTCCATCGATTCATTGAAGTGCATTTCACAAGATGTAGAAACGGCTGCGGTTCGTTAGTTGTTCCATCGCTTTGATATTTTTACTGGTATCGGAGTAACCATCAAAAATGACAACAGTATTTTGTTTTTGATAAATAATTAATATATTTGTTAATGATAATGTTGAATGTATCATTTTTTTGCCAGAAAACACGATGCATAAGAAATCCACCATCAATTATGTATGTTGCATTATCACAAACTAATTGATAATTAATTGGCTCCACGGTATATTTTTGATTTCTGAGTTTTTCTCATGCCAGAATTATCAAATAGTGCTGTTGGATATGGACTTAATTCATATTGTAAATATTCACAAATATTTTCCTCAAATTTTTTATTTAAACTAATTATATGTATACGGTATACAATACCGTATGCATTCTACTCGCTTTCTCAGCGCTCTAGTCCGAAAACTGTGGACTTTAAAGAAAAATGCAAGGAACATTTTTTGTAGATAATCGTATGAGGAATAATTTTTATAATGACCTTTATTGGCCTCCGAGCCATAGGTCGCGAGATATTCGCGAAACCCTGATTTTCGTGACTTTTTGACCCTTATAACTTTTTTAGCCGGCACGATATCAATGTCGATTTTTCACATCTTCATTAAAACGCCATAATGAAGGTGTATACCAAAATTCAGTTCAGTAGGAGTTTGACCGCAGATTGAGGAAAAAAACCTAAAATGACTGGATTAAAATGTTTGGGAAGAAATTTTGGATGACCATATTGTAGCACCATTCTTTTTGGTTTTTGGAAGCAAAATAAATGGTGGAGGATATTTCAGTTTTTATGTATTTATTCTTGAAAAATTTGGTCTCAGTAAAAGACGAATTAGTAGGTAAGTTGCAAACTGTTTGTTTTTGAATGAAGATGATGCTACAGAATGCACGTATTAGAAGTGAGAATTTTTAACTCTCTGACATCTTGTGTAGAATACTTTTTATTTGCATAATAGTCAGTGAATTCTGAACAAATTTACAAAGTTTCATATCTTTATATTAAGTAAATATTGGATCTTAAAAATATATCGCCTTCTTTTTTCCATTCGCCAATCTCCTGTGACAAAAAATCGTACTTGTTAGGGTGATCAGCTGTTTTTATTTTAACATTAAATGCCATAAAATACAACTATTTTCGTCAATGTTAAATAAAAAAAATGTTGACTTGTGTACTACTGATAATACTCCACTACGTGATCATTACATGCCAATACTATTTATGTTAATTGGAAAAATTCACTCATGATTGCAACATGGAGTATAATTAAAAATACTGATGATAAATATACTCTGAAGGCCATCGTTGAAAATAATGAATAGATGCAGCTTTATACATATAAATGCACAAAATATTGTGTTCACTTGAAGGTTCGAAAGGATAGTGAAAATTCTAATTCTAAAGTTAGAGAAATAATCAAATGAAATGAATATTTGTACTCTTAGTCATGGCTAGGAATCCAACGTCAATAGGTAAAAACAGAGTTCAACAGAAGCACATACATGATATTTCCGAAAACGATTGTTAAAGTGGTCTTTATTTTTCAGGTCGATTTGGACTAGAAGATATTTAGATCACTCTCACGTGGCTCAAGCCACGTGATTGTCGAAATTCCAGAAGACGCTTATAAAAAATTCTGAATTCTGTACAATGACAATGCTCATTAACAAAGAATTAGCACATTCATAAGTGCCTCGTTAGACAAACAACATCTTCGCCAAGTTTTGTACCGACTTGAAACCAAAATATCCATTTCGAGCACACCGCAGAAGCCGATGAACTTGCAGACTTCGCACTTTGAAACATGTCGATTTATTAAAATATCGCCACGATCATTATCGTCACAATCAGCATTATTTATTCCGTACGGAATTTAATGCAATACGGTTCTTTGGTCGTTTTCCTTATAGGAAAAACGATTTCCGCTGCAGGTATCAGGTTGATTGTAAATAATTTCGCAACTGCGGTGACGAAGTGTCAGAGTATACGACTCGATATGTTTATTTTGAACTTCATTTTTTTAAGATAGCATTCGTGTTTGATCGGTTTATCAGATGACACAACATGTGGTTTTAGAGCAAACACGATATAATACACATTACGGGAATTTGTTTCAGGCAATTTATAGGGCGATGCTAAAAAGATTATTCGCCCACGTGAATGAGTTGGATATTTATTAAATGAGAGAGATACAAAGCAAATTATGAGATTGTCACTTGATATCCTTTTAGGCATTACCTATAAAATATGTACTGAAACACAGAGTTTAGTAGGAATGGGGCCACTCCTACTGAACTTACTAATAAGATTTATTTTGATTTTCATTGATACTTGTACGTAAAAATGCAATAGTTCTTATGTACCAGAAATTATTCCTTCACAGTTGACTATGGAAATTGTGACATTCAGTATTAGAAGATTATTCCAGTCTTTGAATTTCTTGAGAAAACCACCTAAGGTCTAGTATAAACTGTAGTAAAAGTATTTGTATTTGTTTCAGAGTTTTTTAGTCGACACATATAAACATTACAACTGGGTCACAACTACGTTCGGAAAATGATAACATTAATAGTTTTCAAATTTATTCAACCTATATTGATTTTATTTATCAAGTACGCCGAAATTGTTTTGAACACATAGGCTTCGGTGTTTGTTCTACTTTACCAACATTAATAACATTATCATTTTTTGAGGTCAATTATTGATTTGTCATTAGATTCCTCGGAAAATTATTATGTTTACGGCATGTATGTTTGTGTACGTAAAATATGTCTTAATATTTTGGTATCATGGCCGAAATTTCCATCCTCTTATGTATTGAGAAAAAAAGAGAATGTTTTTGTTGATCACATATCAAACTCCCAAGATTCTATCGATGGGGTAGGAAACAGTTGTGTCCCATTATACTGACCAAGTTATGTGTCCCACTATACTGCCTTAGTTATATGTCCCACAATACTATCACAGTTATGTCCCATTATAATGCCTCAGTTATATGTCCTATAATACTGCCATAGTTATGTGTACAATTATACTGGCTCAGTTTTATGTCCCACAATACTGCCACAGTTATGTATCCCATTATACTGTTTCAGTTATATGTCCCATAATACTGTTTCAGTTATATGTCCCATAATACTGACCCAGTTATATGTCTCATTATACTGTCTCAGTTAGTCGTGTATATCCCATATTACTGTCTTAAGTTATGTGTCCCATTCATGTATTAATTCATTATCATCATTGAAAACTAGTTGAATTGATTTTCAACATCACTGGTACTTGTGGAAAAGAAATCATCATTGGCGACTATTATAGCCTCATTTGGGAATACTTTTATGGTCCCATATTTCGAACTGCCACGTCGCAGTAACGCAGTTCTATTTCCATTTTACTGATAAACGTTTGAGCTCATTCTGAAACAAGTTTTCACACAATCGGTTATTCTAATAAAAATTATCGCTGTAAAACTGTTTTGTTGGCCTAACCTTCAATTTTGTCATCGGTTCGACAGAAATAATCACTGTAAAAATATACTTTCTTATCAGTTACTGTTTTAGTCGCACTTAGAATAGCTTCAAGTGAAGTAGGAGTTAGAACAAGTATAAAAAATTTATTCGCTCGAAATACAACTTCATGTTTGTTGCAATATTTAACATAATGCATATAAATTGAAGGGTAAAATCTGTTTCTCAAATGTGTATGCTTAAAATATGACAGACCTTAATAAAACCAGAACTGTAGTTATCGAAAAGAAAAATGCAATGTTCTAGGGTCTGGGAAACGAGGAGGCAATCATCGCTCGAACCAATTATTACCAAATTTTCTAGTCAGCAATTGACAAACTTCACTGATAGATTTTTCAAGACATCTACATCCCAGAAGCTGAAATTGTGGTGTTTCTACGATAATTTTTCGAATAAAAGATATATTTATTTCTTTTTCAATATACTATATCAAACGTTTAGTTTATGATAAAATTGGCTTTTTGAAGAAAATGTCCAGTATTTTTGGTTATTGCGAAAATTTTGTGTAAGTTGTTTCGGATACAGTTCTATTTCTCAACTTATTCAAATTGAACTATTTCCCTCTCTGATTTGATCAAAGTAACGGAACTTCATCCAGTAGCATCAGTTCCCTGGCTAATACCATGACGGATATTTTCTCGAATCTGATGAACGAAGAAATGAATATGTATGAAAATGTTGTTGCATATCATACTTTTTTATGAATTCTAATGTTTCCATTCCAAGTTTATATTTAGAAAACTGATTTGTGAATGAAAATGGTGACTTCACAAGTTCTTCGCGATAATTTTAGTTCTGACGACTTTTTTATATTCATTTCCTTCGTACAGAGATATTCAATCGTACATCTGTTTTCCAAAAATAAATTTCTTGAAAACTGTTACTCATTGCATCTCAGGTGGAGATAAAAAGGCTATTTTCGATAGTGGTTCGATGTGTGTTGGCTACTGTTTCAGTTCAAGGGACTGGCTCGGTGTTGCTTTATATTTCACATCACTAATTTTTATGCGAATTATTTATACTAGAAGCATTTTCACCGTGACGTCGAAAATCATAGATCGCCGACGTAGATTAAAACTTTCGAACCGTTAGAATTACTTATAGGTACTTATATGCTATCAGGGCCGGCTTATGCCCTTTCGACCAACGGAAAGCACGTGCCTTTCTATAATTTTTTTTAAAGAAAATAGTAACTTGATTACACACTGTACAGAGTACAAATAGAAACATGAACAAGGAAAAATACAAAATTGAAATGATGAAATAACGTTAAGATGACATAATTTTTAGAGTGGCAAATTTTCATTCAATGACGTAAAAGTTTCGACTTTGTCTTGCAACACATGAAGAAAAAAAACACATTTTTTTTGTTCGATATTGGGTTTATCAGCGCCGCTCTAAAATTTCAATACCACTTTTGTAAAACGATTTATCTTCTGCCTCAAAATAGGCCTCAATTTCAGCATTAACCTCTCCATTCAAGCGAAATTTCTTACCGATGAGCATTTTTTTGAGGTCTGCGAACAGCCAGTAGTCGCTGGGGGCCAAATCTGGCAAATACGGTGGATGTAGGAGCAATTCGAAGTTCAATTCACGTAGGTTTGCCATTGTTCTGATTGACTTGTGACACGGTGCGTTGTATTGATGAAACAAATTTTTTTTTCTTCGCCATATGCGGTTGTTTCTTAGTAATTTCGGCCTTCAAACGCTCCAGTAACGCTGTATAATATTCACCGTTGATGGTATTTCCCTTCTCACGATAGTCGATGAATATTACACCGCGTACATCCCAAAATACTGAGGCCATAACATTTCTAGCCGATTGTTGTGCTTTCGGGCGATTTGGACGAAGTTAACCCGTTGCTCTCCACTCAGATGACGATAGTTTTGATTCCGGAGTGAAGTGATGTATCCATATTTCATCCATTGTCACATATCGATGCAAAAATTCTGGTTTGTTATGTTTAAACATGGCCAAACACTGCTCAGAATCATCAAGACGTTCTTCTTTTTGGTCAACAGTGAGCTCGCGCGGCATCCACTTTGAACAGAGCTTTCTCTATAGTCAAATGCTTATGCAATATAAAGCCAACTCGTTTTTTTGATATAATTACAATGTCAGCTAACTCACGCAACTTCACTTTTCGGATCATTCAAAACAATTCTGTGGATTTCCTTTTGTTTTCTGGTGCTACTGCCTCATTTGGACGTCCACTGCGTTCTGCATCATCGGTGTCTCTACGACCACGACCAGCAAACCAACGTTTGATTGTTGTTCCTGATGGAGCGAAGTCCTTATAACACTTTTCAAGCCATTGCTTCCCTTGAACGGTATTTTTTACCATCAAGAAGTAGTGTAAATTCAAACATGAAATTGTTTTTGATCCATTGTTTTGAAAATAACAAAAGTAGTGTCTCTCTTAGCACAGTAACTCACAAACTCATGAACAGGATATCATGAAATTTCAATAGTTTTTTTCTAAGTTAGTACTATACTCTAGTCAGAAAGTACTTTTTTTTCGAACTATTTTCAGCAATCTCCGAAAATTATGGTTGAGGTGTCATTCGAATCGGAATAGCGTCTAGAATAAACCATAATTTGAATACTTTTCTTCTAATATACAGTAAGTAACTAGGTGGTATTTTTAATGTTTTTAGATTGCTTCTTGTTATGAAATTCAATGATACTGATTTTAAATTATTCCTGAAAAAGTCCTAGAAAAAGTATAGTATTCTACTTCCGAAAAATGGTCATCTTACTCGAATGCTTTATGATAAATTTCATTCTCACGAGTAATGGCCACATTTCTGTCTCATCGAATGATATAATAATTTCCATTTCAGTCAAAAATCAATGGTTAATGGTTAATGAACAAATTTTCGAGTCGCCTTCAAAATATACTTTCACAGTCAAGTGCTCAATTTTGTTTCGTTCAATCTAGGTTTCAATGTATTTTGTTAGAAATATTCATGAACTCGTTTCAGTGAAAATAATATCAGGAGTCTGTTTCTTACTAAACTTGTATATATTTTCCCATAACTTTGAATTTACCGAATGAATCAACCAACAAAAATATTGTGATACTTTGCAACAAAACTGTCTTCAAGAGAAAGAAACGCATTATAAAACAATTATTAGAGGACTGTTATATACTCGAAAAAAATTCATAAAGTATAAGTTTAATGAAGTTTTAATGAAGAATATATTGATGCTGATACTGATTTTGAAGTTGACGAAGAAGAAAATAAAAAAGAAGATAATTAATTGCTTCGAGAATAACTGAAATTATACTTTGAAGCGTGACTATTTATGAAGATTTGTAAATTATTGAGAATGAGATGACCTAATTCGATATTAGTGGAAAAAAGTTCACGATGGGGGACTATAATCGAAGAACGGCCTGAGATGCAAGCCCATGTAGTGACATCAATTTTCAGGCAGAGTTGCCTTCGTTTCACACCTCAGTTCAAATATTTAGAATAACACTAGGAATGGAAATACGAGAGAGTATCTTTTAAAATTTTAACAAAAGTATAAAAAAAATATTCGACGATTCGACGATAATTTTTGGAATCATCCCTCAACGAGATTCATCAATGACAGTTGTAAAGATAATTTTCAGAGATAGTGCATTACTGAAAGTTAAACAAAGCGAATCTATACACTTCTGTCGCCTCAGATTCTTTTCAGAATATCAAGAAATCTTATAAGTGGTTGCCATTTTCTCACGCTCTTGCTTTTTTCAAGTCAGTTGCTGCTAATGCCACAATACCGTGGCGCCATCTGAAGGTCGTTTCTAAAAACATAAAATGCATCTCTCGTATGTCACTGGTTATTTTATTTGGGGTAAAAATATTGTATTTTATTACAAGTGTTTCTAATAGGGTTAAATGTCTAACTGAATATATAAAATATGAGAAAAAAAATGTCTGCGGATATAAATTATGGACAAGATCCGAATACCTTGCATTTCCTGATGCACTCGAATACTCAATTCATGAATAAAATTGCATAAATCCATGTAGACAGCGTATAACTAGATTGAATCAGAAATGTATTTCGTTGATATTATAATTAGACTCGAATATTTATCAAACTCTTCGGGTCAACCGTAAAATTCGGAGAACTGCGACTATTTGTTTTTAAAATGAATCTGACGACCAACATTTTTTTACGGGCACTGAGGAGTCCGCAGAACTCCGAAAACTTTGGCTTGAAATAAATTCCCAGTTTAGACTATTTTCGGAACCTTCTATCTGTCGAGTTCCAAAGATACGTCAATAAACCAAAATTCAAAATTTTTATCTGGGATGTCAATGTAATTCAATATCTGTCGTAGTATTAGCTAGGAAAATTATTTTTGTTCATGGAGGCCATCGTGATGCTTTTGGTAAATGTAACGATAGTCATCCTCGAAGATACCCGAGAAATGCCAAAGGTTTTGCTCTTTACCACCTTCATCATCAACAATCAATACTCTCACTGCATTTTTTTGTACATTTTACCGTATACGAATGTTTTGGGGTATTAAGAGGGGTTTTGCTAATAACGAACAAAGAAGAAATACCAGTACTAGTCACAGTAATACACGAATAAAGAAGAGAAATGAAAGCAAGTGAAATGAAACATTTCACAATCTGTGCAATTTCAAACTTCGTATAGATGTAACATCGTAAACCCTCAAGTAATGACAGTCATTTCATAGAAACAGTGCAATTGAATATTTAGAAGGAACTGCATTGAATACAAATCACAGTTCATGGAATTGATACACTGTCAAAAGAAAACAAATATTCTAGTATGTAAAGCTGTTAAATCATAAGGTTAATGAGAGATCAAAGGTCACCTGTAAAAATAGCGTGATCTACACGTGACTTTTCACAGATTCAGTATTTATTGATCGACAAATTCTAGCCCTCGATCGTTTTCACACAGAAATATTGTGTCTGTCATCTTCGGTCGGGTAAACTCACATTTTCACTCCTAATCGTGCAGTAGTTTCATTTTGATCCTGTCAAAAACTAGATGTGTTTTGTTTGCACTAATCTCATTCTAAATCTATCATTCCTGCCAATAGTTATTCTCTATCTCTCTCTCTGTTCGATCAAAATATGACGAGCAAAGACAGCGAACAACTTTTTGGTGGGAATGACATCTGGCAACAAAACGCACCTATTATTAATAATTACATGACTTCTCGATTGGCGTTTGGTTATAAAATACCTTGCAGAAGTGACACTCATTCGAAGGCACTGTAATGTTGAGGGGTCAAGTTTCTGTGAAGTATATTCTGTGTATCATCTCGGCAGGTGGTTAAGTAAACGTTTTAACCAAACTAGCTCATTTTACCATGATTACGTTTACTCCATGGTATTTTTATCACCATTTATCTCTAAGATTGTCATTTGTTTCCTGTTTCGTGCTTAGTGTCTCTTCTGTCAGATGTTCTGTGGTTTGGTACAATCATTAGTTGACAAAACTATGTGTAAAAGGGTGTATGGAGGGTAGAGGTAAGGAGAACCGTATCATGGGAGGAAGCTTGAAAAAGTGTTCAACTTCCAGCAGTAAATAACAGTTCAAAAACCCTTCAGAATTGCGCTAGCATAGGCACATATAAATTAAGCGGTTGTTAACTGATTAAAGTATGCTGAGTTATGAAATTAAATTTATTTAATGTATAGAGTAGTTAGTGACAGTGTAATGTACAAGACCTCACATGTTTACGTAGTCCAAACTAATTTCGTCAATATAACCTAAAATTATTGCTGTGGTAAAACGTAGAGACATCGCTTGAATTTTCTTATCAGGTTTAAATAATAATATTTGTGATTTTGTAGTGCTTACTGTTATAATACATTGTAATAAGTTGTTAGCAATAATGGCCAAAATTAGATACAATGACAACTACCAAGGCGTTCATTGTACGCGGTAAATTTAGAATTACAATTACAGTAATTATTCGTCTTCTTCTTAATATCATATTCAAATGTCAGTGTTACCAATCGAGAAACACCTGGAACATGTACAATCATTTTCACGTCAATATGGTCAATTTGGATTTTGGAAAGTCTTCAGCATCGAACATATATAATAAAGATTTATAAAGTAAGACTCGTCCAATGGCTGAAGATGACTTCGATAAAGAAAAACTAAATTTTTTCAGTATGTAATGGACCAAAATTAATAATAATAAAATATTCATTGCGACTTTTGCCTTTTTCTGCATTTTTCAGTGCAAATTCCAAAATAATAGGCACTAAATTCTCAGAAATGAATGCCTTACTCTGTCTCTTGCAGTGACGTACGGAAATTGTACTGAACAGATGAGGAAAAAAAATGATAAAATATGTAGAATCACAATCTTGACAACGTTTTCATTTCGATGCAATAATATTTTTGAGAATTCAGTGCCCACTATTATGGAATTGTACTATAGTTGAAATCAAGACCTTGAAACAATGCATTCGTCATACGTTTCTTAGATTTAGTCTTCTGTCGATCCCAATGATGGCGCTTTTACTTACTTAGGCTTATCCTAAGTGGTTCAGCCTATCACCACCAGATAGGCTGGGGTTGGATCCTGAATGCTTCATTTATGAGCTTTGGTTTCAATCATTCAGTTATTAAGTTACAATATGAAACGCAACACAACTATAAATGTACGTATTATTCCAATCTTCTTCTTCTTTTCCAGAATGAAAAAACTCCCATAAAATCCCAGTCTAGTCCGTACTCCCTGTCGCCGCTAAGCACGAGCAGCCAGCGCCTCCTCCGATCGCCCCACAAAGCCACCCGGAAGATCTCCCGCATACCCTTCAAAGTCCTTGATGCCCCCGAGCTTCAGGACGACTTCTACCTCAACCTCGTCGACTGGTCCGTCCAGAACGTGCTCAGCGTCGGTCTTGGTAGCTGCGTCTATCTCTGGTCGGCATGCACCAGCCAGGTCACCAGGTTGTGCGATCTCTCGAGCGACGGCAACGTCGTCACGTCGGTGGCGTGGAGCGAGCGAGGCCATCTGGTGGCCGTCGGCACGCACAACGGCTACGTCACCGTCTGGGACGTCGCCGTCAACAAGCAGGTGAACAAACTCCAGGGACACACCGCCAGGGTGGGCGCCCTCGCGTGGAATGGGGACGTGCTGAGCTCGGGAAGCAGGGACAGGCTGATTCTGCAGAGGGATACGAGGACGCCACGTAAGTAGAATTCGTTGGTAGCACCCTCGAAGTATCCCGCTGTCTTAAAATTTAATTTTTCCGTAGTCCAGACTTTAAACTAGGATTGTTGACTTTGAACTTCCGGAATTTCGGGTTTAATCCTGGCATCTCGGGTTTAAACTCGAAATTCCTAGCCGAGTTTCAACTCTCGGAATTTCATGTTGAAAAGCATAACTCTAAAATCCAGTCAAATTTCCGACTTTTAACACTTGAGAGTTTCAATTCGAAATTCCAAACTCGGAAATCGAAATTCCTACTTAAATTCGGAATTACGGCCCTGTTAATCGCTCAAATGGAAGCAATTCTTACTTTATTTATGTACCACTTCACCAAGTACCCGAACTACGTTGTGAACTGGTGATTGGTACAGATTATTACCTAGATTCGAGCGATTTTCAGGGCCGTGATGAAAATAATAAAAATTTATTTCGTGATCAGCAAGTTATTGAAACTGTTGAAACTGTCAAAAAATCTTTGATTTTACGATATTACATGAACGTTTCCCATCAATTGATACAAAAAATATAGGTCCGTATTTGAAATTACAAAGTTGAGGGTGCCCTTAGTCGAACTCTCTGACAATTCTTTGATTATATATAAAATTTCGAAAGTATCGACTTTTCTCTACAAAACCTAAGAAGCTACTGTTGATTTTTCGATATCTTTCAAATAGGTATTACTCGTATTTTAATAGCCCTATATGAATTGATTGCTTTCTCCCTTGTTTAAAAAAAACGAATATCCATGACAGTTCTTAAAATTTTGAAATATACTGGATAATTGAAGAAAATTCAAGTTTTTCAAAAATTTCCATAGCGCACATGTTCCATATTTTCTCGAACATTATTTTCATAAAACTTCCTGTCGTCCTATTTATAGTTTCCTTCACTATATGCCCGAAGTGATTATTGTTATTAGTTGCATATTTCAAACGAACAATTGATGCATTCCAATGCAAAAAGTAATCAGTAATTTCCTTTGCAGTGTGTGATTTATTTTTTTACATTTATCATGATTATGATTCATTAATAGGTGCGTGGTATGTAGGTAGTTGTTGCTTCTCTAATGATGCGATTACGTAGTTATTTCTGCACAAGGTAATGCCAACCTGGAAAATTTCTTGGAAAATCGTAAATCCTGCGATTCACAAATTGGAACGTGTTTCATTCCACATTGCTATATACAGAATGTATACACATTACTTGTTATATTTCATTAAAAAAAAGTTCATACGAACGTGGGTGCTAACTTGCTTTTTTCCGAGTAACTGAGTGTTTTACTAAAAATAGGCATGACGACAGTATCAAAAAATCGTCGATTTACTGAACCACCAATCACAGCACATGACGTCACAAAAATAGACTAATTCCTGTTAGCTCAAACCCCCAGCTCCAGAATCGTTATTGAAACTTATTTCTTGTAAATGTAAAAAAGGATGTCAGAAAGCCTGTGGATGCAAAAAAGCTGGATTAAAATGCTCCGTTACATGCACAAATTGTAGTGGTACTTGTAGTAGTAATTCGCAAATTCCATGATGTAATTACGATGAAGAGGAAGAAATGGCGACTATTTTCGAAAAAGAAAACGATAAAATCGAAAACAAAGAGGCTGTTGATGAGTCTGGCAATCGCATCGCAGATGATGCGTACGAAATTTCGGCCATCACATGTGGATGAGGCCTACAGCAAAAACCACAATTAAAAAAACGCGCTGCTTACTCTACCTCTGGTGTAGAAATGAATTTTTTTAAAACGTCTCAAATACTTTTACCATCAACGCTGGTGTTCCACAGGGATCCATATTGTCTCCAAACCTGTTTTTATTGTATATCTATGACTTATTGGAAAAAACGATGAATCCAATATATTGCTTTGCTGACAACAGCGCACTTGTCTTGTCATTCCATTTGAATTCCAGGACATTGGCTGCGAATGCATATCTTCACCAGCAGCAGAAGGTTGCATATCCTAATGAGGATCTAGAGGTTATTTCGAATTGGGGTGAAAGTAACCAGGTTCAATTCAATGCTAAGAAAACCCAGGCATCGGTTTTCTCCAAAAAGATAAATATCTCTGAATCGGATATAATAATGTCAGGACAGACAATTCCGCTTTCTGTCCTGAAGCGGCTGGATTCCATTCAGAAAAAAGCCATCCGCCTGATTGGAAACGCAAACATCACTTGCAACCTTGATAGCCTGTAGCATCTAAGAAAAGTTGGAGATTTGTCTCTCTTTTATAGATACTTTCACGGGAAGTGTTCAAGGGACTTGGCACATTTGATTCCACCAAGAGCAGTACATATAAGAAATACGCGACGGGCTGTGGCTGCTCATTGTTTTGAGGTTCAACTCAGTACACCTCGAACTTCACTGTTCAGGGACTCTTTCATTTGGAGAACTGCGTCAATCTCCAGCTATTCAAATCAAATGTGAACCACTACTTTCGCACAGGCACCGCTCTTGGAGCGCCTTAAGGTTTATCCTGTAGTGCTTGTGTTTTTTTCTTTAAAAAAATGAAATGTACTTTGCGGCGCTCGTACGCCAAAAACTATTGATTTTGTAAAAAAAGTTATAGATACATAAATTTTTTCTAGTTCAATTTTGTACAATTTTTTCTAGTTCAATTTTGTACATACATTTTTTTCACGTGAAATACGTCGGAAAGGAGATGTAAAAAACTGTTATTAGGCGCCATTTTCTCAAAATGGCAAAGTTGAAATTCGAAAAGAGCATACCGAAATCCATAACTTAGACCAATTTTCAAAACTCCCGGAAAACTTTCCAGGTAAAACTACCAAATGACTG
>WOGR01005108.1:0-14096 GCA_015342045.1 Leptinotarsa lineolata | reverse complement strand
AGCGGTTCTTCAGGTGTTAATGGTAAACGTGCTCTAGGTGGGCCTGCCCATATCGTAGCTCAAGATGCTTTATAAGTTGGTTATTCGAACTCTCTAGAAATTTATCTTCCAAACTTTTCGAAATTTCCAGAAGGCTAATCGAATTCTGTAGAAATTCATCTTCCAAACTTTTAGAATTTTCCAGAAGCTTCTCTAGAAATTTATCTTCCAAACTTTTCGAATTTTCCAGAAGTTTGTCTTCCAGCGATTTGGTATTCTCATCGAGTTCGCTCATTATTGAACTCAAATCACCTCCAGAAACTTCGAATAAATATGTTTCAGGATCTTCTCCTGATTCAGTCAAGTTATCCCATAGTCTCTTCTGGAGTACTGATTTCTTTCCAGAACAATCTAGCTCCCTCTCCTCCAATTCTTGCTTCAATTCGTCGACTTTCAAGTCCACTAGGCGCACTTTTCTCGAACACATTTTGTTTCTTATTGTCTACTTTCCCGCAATACACAGATTGTTCTACCAAGCGCTCACGGATTTATTTTACAAATCCTACTTCTGACACGCTTATTTTTATTAATTTATTTACACTATTGATTCACTTTCTCAACTGTTTATTTTGGTCGGGAAGACGGGCTTATATCGGTAAAGGTCCTTTCGAGAAATCTGTACTCGCCTAGAATATTACCGGCGATTCCAGGCTGCATTCTTTCGAGGTGAGATCATGTGTTTGTTTGATGATATGGCTGTCGTTACACTGCAACCGGTATGGTCAAAGTCAAAATTACACCATCAAAGTTGATATTTCTGTAGTTTATAATTTCATTCCTGACCCCTTTATTTCTATATACTGGGGTGATCTTTGATAATTTCAAACTATTTGGATATTCCCTTCCAAAAAGAAATTCATTTATAGGTTGTCAAATCTAGGAAGAGACTAGAGAATTTCCGCTCTCTCTCTCTTTCTGCTCTCTCAAGTCTCTTCCTGAATTTAACAAGCTATACAAGAAACAAAATTTGTAATGCATATGTTATTATCTATGGAACATGACATTATTTTTATCAATACCTGCTGCAGGTTTCAAAGATGTTTATTGAATCAGAGAAATAATTTGCTCGGGTGTTGTTGGATAAATGAAAAAAAAACCTGGATTAGAAAATGATTTAGATTAAATGGCATGCATTCGAGGATTCAAGAACTTTTTCAATGCATCCGGGAAAGGTCATACTAAAATGATTTTTCACAAATGTACAGACACCTCTACTTTTATGGTATTTTCTACAAAACTTGCCAATTAGGGGATAATTATCAATTTCGATTTCATCTATCTCGTGAGTTTTCAGCCAATATTCTAAAAAAAACGTATATTTCGCAATGTTGAAGACGTAATTCTGAGTGAGCAATTTAATCTGACGATCCTTGTACCTTGAAATTCATCATAAAAACAGAATTCTCATTATTTAAACTCAAATCAGTAGTATTTTGTTAAACTTGAAGTAAATTAATTTGTCGTTATGCTAAAAAAATGTTCTCTAGAGTTACACGGTTCACGTGATTCAGCTTTTGTAACCAGGTTGAAAGTTTTTTGTTGTGGAAATTTGTAACAAAAAATCGTGTGAAAATATTTTTCATCAAAAGTTACAAAGGAAAAAAACTGGGGAGCAACCTTGGTGTGCCTCTTTTCAGTCAACGTATATACCAATGAAGATGTCTTACGCAGTAGCAGACGAAAAGTTTGGTACTAGAATTTCCATTATAGCACGGCCCGGATTCAACTATCTCTAAACTGGAGTGAGTTTTTAATAATTTTTTCTTCTTGAAAATATGATATCGTTTGTTGGCAGATTCTTAAATCGAAAATGAAACTGATAATTACTCAGGAATAGTAGGTATGATTTCCAAAAGCAAAATAGTTTTGGATAGATAACTAAATTAACTATCAAACGAGGTATCGCCAAGATTACCATTTCCATTAAAAAATGTTGGTACCGTCCTTTGAGAGACGTGTGATGTAACACTAGTTTTTCTCATCAAATAGTATTGAAAATTATGCAATTTTCAAGTATATCATGTCTTGTATTATTCAAAATTTAAGAGGAGGAGGGGACTATTTACGTCCACACTGTATAATTCTTGTTTTTGAAAACGAGTACCATAAAAACTTCAATCAATATGGTGATGTATCGAAAAGGTTATTAGTCTTCAACTGCTAACACCCCATAGAAATGGTATCTTTATGAAATATAAATAATTTCAAATGTACGACCTAATCATTGTGAAAAATCTGCTCAAGATTCGTTAATAGTAGTAGTTTGATCGAAATTGCAGCCAATAAAAAATTAGTTGACTTCAAGCGAATAGTCGTAGAACAACACATTTTATTTGAAATTCTGTAAAAATGATAAAGAATTGTTTCCCAAAACTCCTAAATGCTACAGAATTATTATCGAAAACTCACCTTTATTTAGTTTTCCCACATCAAATATGTACTGAAAGTAGGTGAGTTGTGTGTAAAGTTGTTGTTCAGTATATGTTCGATACATGACTCCTTTCTGGCAAAGGGTACAGACGGGATATTTCTTAACAAACTTCAATGGCAGTCTATTTGTTTCGTTCGTACAAGCTGGATCCTCACAGGTAAGTTCATTATCATAATATTTAGTTATGTACAACTGAATAGCCAATGCTAGCTGATTTTGGATATAAGGTAAGTACTCTACAGGCCTGACTCTGCATTCAGAATTCTTGCATTTTTCCAAGAAACGTATATTACCATCCAACAAATTATCAACGATATTCTCTTGCTTACAGCTGTAACATTTGAACTTGAATTTTTCTACATTTCTAAACTTAACTTCTGGCTTAGAAATGTTTTGCCCAATGACTTCCGTAGAATGTTGCTTAGGTTTTTTGAAAGAATTAGTATCAAGACCAAGACATTCCGCTATTTGGAAAGAATCTGTACCTTCTATAGGTTCACAAATTCTAGTCACCACTGGGTGTATTTGTTGTCCTAAATAATATTTAACATCTATTTTTAACGTTTCAGACTTATTCAGTTCCTCTATATGGTAAGCACGTTGAGAAGCAGAATTAGAAGTACCATCTTCGCATATAACATAAGGAACTGTATCCCCAGCCCTAAAATGACCACCACTTTGTTGGTTATATCGCAGCGCTACTTGAACATGAGGCAGTGAATTCTTGTCAGTATACATTTTTGGGTCTTTGGTCAATTGCTTTGTTATAACTAATAGAGAGATAGGAACTTGACCTTCTTCCATATGTTTCCTTACTTTCCTCAAGTACTCGTGGATATTATTTATTCTATCATCTGGTGACTGATCACTCAAAATGTGGTCCAATATATATTCACCAGCTCCACAGGCTAGCTGTGACCAGTCCCTTCTTACAATGTCTAATCCCTTATATTCCTTCACCTCCTTTAATTTATTGTCGTTTATTTTTGTCAAAGTAACAGCAGCATACTTTTTTTTCTTCAACAACAGAAGGTATTTGAATACCCCATCGATATCAAGTTCCACTTGTTTGTACAATTTATTGACTTCTTGTTTGATTTTTGTTCCAATTTTGAATACCTGATCGTATTCCAAGATGTTTGTGTTTATCATTATACTATCAGTATCACCATAAACTACTTCATAACACATCTTCTCAACCATATCCCGAGTATTTGTGAGAATCTCTCGTCCCTTATGGGTCACCAGTGCTGCTAGATTTTTGGCATAAAACCGTGAATTCGAAAAACCAAGACAACCATACATACTGTTGGCCGTTAATTTGAGCGCCATTTGGCGGATATTGTACTGCATTTTCAAATCATGTGATATGTCAGCACTCTTCATTAAATTCTTAACCTGTCTTCTACTCTCTACAAGTTTTCTGATCTCAGTAGGTAATATACCAGGTGGTAGTCCTCGATCAGGTAAAACTAGATTATCCTCGCTATTAGTTACTGGCAGAGTGGTGAAACAAATATTGTACTCCTGGATTATACTTGGATACAAAGAATTAAAATCCATAAGCAAAATAAGCTTATCATAAAAGCCTACCTTGGGTTCCAAAACTAATCCTCCTGAATAAGATGGCTTCTTTCTTGCTGAACTCGACAGGGTAATATCTTTTTTCTTATATTCCTTATCAGGAACTATATAATTCTTTTCTGAAAATGCATGTAATAGTAAAAACTCGTTACGTTCTGATCTACCGCCCATCAACGTCCGCGACATTATATTACCAGCTATGTTTGTGATTTGTAAGGCAAGTGGAATAACGTTCAAGTCGTACATCATTTTGAGAATGTACGATGTATCTTGCACCGTAAATGATATTAGTTTCAATAGATCCTTAGCTGACTGATACATTTTGGGAATATCTTCAGGTTCCAGTTCAATTCTTTGATTTTCTT
Organism: Leptinotarsa lineolata; assembly: GCA_015342045.1. NCBI lineage: Eukaryota > Metazoa > Arthropoda > Insecta > Coleoptera > Chrysomelidae > Leptinotarsa > Leptinotarsa lineolata. Next base: position 9,677 of record WOGR01005108.1, on the reverse strand, counting down.
TGAGTTTAAGAATGACTTGACAAAGAGCATCTAAGCTGTACGATCGCGATTTTATTAGTTCTTTGGCTGATATTTTGATATCACATACGAGTCTACCAGCAAATAAATTCTTTTCCAGTCTCTTCTTCTCGGATCTTTTTATTCTTCCTAATTTACTGAAAGTTTTGTTGTCCTGTTTTGTGAGACGGTCAGATAAAATATTAATCTGATATCCTTGCAGATCATGCCCTACTATAAGGTCTGGATCAATTTTGGAAAACTGTGTAATGAAATAGTTGAGCAGTGCTCGTTCAGAGTCCATTTTTTGTACTTTCGTTACCCTATAATTTCCCAGAGCCTCATGAATGTTAAGAGGTAGAACTTGTTGTGCAGGACATGAAAAAACTGAAAACAAAAAGTGTATCAAAACACATGACATAATACATTAAGTTTTTATTGAATGGGTAGGGTAAAAATAATACTTCACAATTTACACAACAATCAATGCTAACAGCTGTTTCAACACACTGTGTCGAAACAGCTAGTTATAAACTAACCAAGGTGTATGTCATTTCCTAAAATACTAAAAGTTGCATTGGTAGTTAGGGAGTGTCTTAATGTTTATAATTTCAGAAAAATTAGAAATCAGATCAAAGTTGCAATATGCATTTTCGATGCACTGTTATATATCCATTAATCCTCAACTTCGTGTCGATAATCAATCAACAGTTTTTTGATGAATCTGCGACTTTCATGGGTTCCGATTGTGATACTGATTTGATAGAATTTTTATTGTTTCTGATCCCAAAATGACAATTTAGACTTTGAGAAATTTATTACCAATGATTAACAGTCTATTAAGATCTTCATCAACAGCACAGCATGAATCATGTACATTTCCAAAATTTTTATGATATACCGTGTGACACAGACTCATGATACACCCCTTTTTTCTCCTTTATTTCTTTAGCAATATTTCTGAAACTTGGAACATTAAATATGCTCACTAGACGACACTTCTTTCGATTTTTCCGTAAAAGAGAACAACTCTCGATTTTAAAATGGAATATCCTGTATATCATTACAAGACCGGTTAGGAATGATCATGAGGAATCCAACGATACCATGTTTGATGGTGTTATCTCTAATGATTTCGTGAATAATAATAGAAAGGTGGCTTTTAATAGTTTTCGCAAATCTTGCCCCCATTAAAGCGCCATCAAGTTCAAGTCGAGGCATGGTTTGGAGTTTAATAGGTGCTACACGAGTTTTGGACCCAACAAGTGAACATTTGGTGTCTCCTTTGTCTTCATTGCAAATCCTAAGATAAGCAGCTACAGCGGTGGCGCTTTTACTTGCATCAACAAAAATGTGAAGCTGTACATTACAGAACTCCCACATTAGAAAATTGCCAATCTGACATCTTGGTATGGATAGTTTTTCTATCTCAGGTAGATAGTTTAACCAAGGCAGCCATTTAGAGAACTGTGAATCTGTAATAGCATCATCCACGTGGATGATCCTATTACAGATGAAGAAGAATTTTTAAATATATCAAGAAGTTTGAAATGAGTCCTAAGGGGTCATAGATTTACATCATTATTCGCAGTATCTCTCGTTTTGTAGGTTTTTTTTTGTCTTGAAGAACTTCTTTGTTTCCTTTATTATACTTCAGAGAGAATACTAGACAATCCGTGTTTAAATTCCACCACATGCCCAGAACTTTTTCTGTAGTTTCTTCGGAATCCATATTCATGTCGATTTCTTCTATGCTCTGAGACGAACGATTCATTGTCTTCATCAATAATTGTAAATTTGAATGCCAGTTTGGCAATCTGAGTAGCGGTCTTCTCATCATCCATGGAATCTAATAGGTCATCTACGTAATGATTTTTAATAATGGACCTAACAGCTCTCGGGTAATCAGATGAAAATTTGCGGGCATTTGTGTTTTTTACAAATTGCGCACAACTGGGTGAGCATGTTGTACCAAAGGTCAAAACTCTCATGATATATGTATCCAGGGGTCTATTAGGATCACCATCTCGCCAGAAGAAACGTTGCCCATCATTTCCTTTATATCAGCACTAAGACCAATTTTTCTCACTCGAAATCTCAGTAATACTCCTAGTAACGAAGAAAGCTGATCGTCACCATTCAGGAGTAATGAATTCAGTGAAATTCCATTTACTGTAGCCGCAGCATCCCAAACGAGTCTAAACTTTCCTGGTTTGTTTGGATTAAAAACAGGAAACATAGGCAAGTACCAAACTCTTTCAAATTGTTGAGCCAATTCTTCTGTAGTGAGTTTTCTCACATATCATTTTTTGATAAAGTCTCCAAGTTGTGAATTTATTTTCATACCCAACTCTGGAACATGCTTGATTCGTTTTTTTATACACTCCAGCCTTTGAAGGGCCATTCCACGGCTATCAGGAAGCTTAACGGTGAAGTATTTCCACATCAAACCAATGTTATAATATTTTTCCTCTTGAACTATTGTCGACTGCATGATGTATTCTGCTCTCTTGAGTTCTTTTGAGAAAATTGTATTTGTGGCTCTAACTCCAAGACTTCCAACTGTAAAAAATTTCTTTACTATGTCGTGGGGTTCTTCATTACTCACTTTGGTGTCTTCACATTCGCAGATGAACTGTTCACCTAAGTGAAGCAAATATTGTCCACCCTAATCTACATTTGGCAGCAATAGGTTGGCCTTCACATCCCTCTTTGACACGAAGTGGTATAGCTAAGTCCCAATTATCTAATCCAATCAATTTACGGGCTTGACGTTGTCATAAGACTAAATGGGTGAATTTTTTAGATAAGGACAATCAACGGTGAGTTGTGCCATCTCTAGAGTTTGTTGCGGGAGGCTGAGAGATTTTGCTGTTCGCACAGAACGATTATTAAATTGCCTAGCGCCTGTAAAATAAATCACCCATGATTGAGAGAAGTACCTTTCGTGACTTCTTTTCAATACGATTCTGTTCACCGGTCCATTTTAGACACAAAGGTTCCAGTTCACCTTTTATGTCGATATCTTCATCAACCATCGATATTGATGATCGTTCATCTAAAAAGGCAAACATTGTTACTTCTGTATCTCCATTCTTGAGGGTAACGGGTAATATTCGGAAACGGACATTGAGTGAAGAGTTCTGATGATAAACGTTGACTTCCGATTTCATGTATGCATTCGATTGGGATGATGGATTGTGTTAAACACTTTCAAAGTTTTTATGAAGGAGTGGATGATGCTTCCGTTGGCAGTCATTCTCATTACATTTTACTGGATATTTGTAGGAATATAATTTGATTTTTAAGTTCGAATAATTCGGAAAAAGGCTTCGGAACTCCAGAAATAGTCCCATGAGCAAGATACTGCTTCAATAGATCATTTATCTTTTGCAGTTCAGAGTTTTAATATGCAAGAATAAAGAAGACTCACAATCAATAAAGAGGTCATTATTCCCACAAATTCTACAAAGTTTTTAGGCATTTATTTGGATTGCCTAAAAACTTTTACTCCTAAATGCAATACGGCATCGAATTCTGGGGTAATTCAAAAGATGCAAAAAATATTTTCATACGAATTTTATGTAACCTTACTGCAGAAACCATTCCCAGAAATTAAATATTCCAACATTCTTTAATACATATATTATAAAAATAGTTCTCACTATCCATAAGAGGAAAACCTAACTGACGAGACCTACAAACGTACATTTCTACCCAACAAGACATCAAGATTTTTTACTACCCACAAACAGGTACGACGGATCAAGAAATGGGCCACTTTACAGAGGCATCAAGGTGTACAATGAAATTCCTGACAAATTCAAATCACTTTCACAAAAAAAATTCAAATGCGAAGTTGAAAAATACCTGAAATAGTTCACCTATTACAGCCTGGATGAATTTTTTTAATCAATAAACCATTGAAAATGTGTTACGTACGCGAAATCTGTTGAATTTTGATAGCACTCATTATCTGATATTATTCACATTCATTACATATGTACTATGATTATCATCGGGACCAACCCTATACTACAGATACATTCCAGTTTTTATTTTAACCACTGTTATATATCTTTTACCCTCAGGGTTGAATAAATTATATTAATTGGTAATAGTTCTTCAAGCCATTTTGCCTTTTTGGGCTGATATACCGCAACAAATGCAAACATTGTATTTATTATAAATGTGTATGTATTCATGTAAGTAGCATTTCACGGAAATAAATGTTCTGTTCTGTTCTGTTTTATGAATTCCAGACATTTCATGATTTTCATAAAAATAAGATTTTTTTATTTAGATATGTCAAAAATTGAATATTCGATTAGTACATTTTTATAGGGTGTAATTTGCTACTCAGAACTTTTTGAATTCAACAAGTTACTATTTTTTCAGCAATGCCTACGATAATATAAGCTGGCAGTTTCATCAGCCTGAAGGCTTCATAAACAAGCCAAATAGTTACAAAAAGGCCCATTGTTGAATTCTCGTTAAGGTTCTCCAATATACCCTGTTTTTTATTATAACCCTTTTTGTTGGGCCTGCGGTGATTTCTTGTGAAAGAAATGAGATGCAATTCAATAACTCTGGGATTAATAATTCGCCTTTGTCTGTTATTGCCGGTTATGAATACGTGGCATATTTGCTTGAATCATTAGCTTCTGAATAGTAAATACGCCTGCAGGAATATTCAGGAAAGCGAAATCACATGCATGAACATGTCCCGTTTCGAAAAGCATTTGAAATCGTAAAATTTTTGTTTCGTTCTGAAACACAGAAAGGAATCCAGCGAATATAATTTGTATATATTTATATATTTTTTTTCGAATTGGATGATGTCAATATGTTGTCGAGTCGAGTCGAAAATCAAAAAAACCAAAATTAATTTTGGATGATCGCAAAGTGAAGTGAATCGAGATAGCTGAGGCTCTATAGATATCAAAGAATTGTGTTGGACATATCGTGCATGAATATATGTGTATGTGGATACACAAAATAAAAGAATTTTACGTTTGTGCTGGTCAGATGTATTATATTATCAAACTTAGGAGATTCTGTAATGTTCCAAAGGTCAGCTTCTGCTTGTTTCATCAAACTTTTCATAATCATTTTGGATAGCGGTGATAGTTTTAAGTTATACATTCACTATCAATAGTATATTTCGATACATTGAATAAACATTGAGTCATGCGAAGAGAAGCAGGAGAATTGTTTGTACGAGATACGGCCAGCGCTCTGGGTTAGAGTGAGGAGAAAGGAAAGCCAGAAATACTGGCGCCGTTATGCCTTATGATACCAAGCGGTTTACCTACCCATGAGAAGCTATCACTTCAAAAATTTCGACTATATCTAACACATACTTTGTTTCATTTAAATTCAAAGGTAGGAAGCGCCTAATGAAAGATATACATTCAGAAAATATAAAATGATTTCAATCACCTGTTCAACTCAAATGTGCCTTGAAGATTGATCTAGATCATTATGTAAATGGAACAAAAATTTGGAAAAAAACTCTTTTAATAATTCCTTTTTGAATGAAGAATAGTAACTCATAATGGCTTAATAAACTACACTTGCGACAATTATTCTTTCATTTTGTCGTGATACGGACCAAGTAATTTCATATTGTCAAACGTTGCTCTGTTCAAGAAACGGTTTATAAGGTTGTTCGTTTACTTTTGGGACAGAGATTATGCCAAGATGAGAAGTGAGGATTAAAACTTTCAGGAAAATTAATCGGTCATGTCCTTTTGAAGAAATGACATTTTTCTGTTATGAAAGTTTTAATAGGAAATGACTTTCTGTGAACTGCTCTGGAATTTTATCAGGATGTACTTGTAGATATTGATCAAACTGAAAGGTGTATATTTTTAGGAGAGATTAATTTTTGGGAGAGAAAGGTTTTGGCTTTCTACTTCATCTTTATACAAAAAAAATAAATGCGGGCATCTTTCAAAGAAATGAAGAAAACAACAATTTCAAAAAAATAAACTTTATACAAAGATGTGTAGATGATGCGAAGAAGTGACTTCCAGACACGAACTGGAAAAAAGTCCTCTCGAGAAAGCTACTTTCATATAAACAATGAATGACACGAAAGAAAAATCCTTTTGGAACACGTTGTATCATATGAACAATGAATTATACAAAAAACACTTCTCTCCATTCAGTTTGTATTCCAGACATTCGTTATGGAATTGAGTCAGATATGATTCACAGAATTCCTACACACTATACTGAATGAATCGGTAAAATTTCACTTACATGGAACACTGATATCCACACTGGTGGACATCCGATGTCTCGGCCTTACTGCGTCTTCAGCACCAAATTTGGATAACACATTTTTTCGTATGAAGATGGAGAAGTAGAAAGCCAAAGCCTTCCTTTTCTTGATATTGATTTATTGATAAGATGATATCATAAAGCCAATATATTCATTATTTAATGGTTTCAAATCTTCACCTAACTCAGAAATAAAAAATGAACATTCGAAATGTGTATCTTTGCTAAAAACTAATTAATGCTCTATAACTGCAGTTTTATGAATCTGACTTAGTTTATTGAACTATAGAATTTAATCATTACTTCAGAAGATTGACAGCTTCATTTGGACTGTTGAAAATGTTGTTCTTGTGTTTTGTTCAAGTTTTTGTTATTCAGCCAGAAAGCTTTTTTATCAGCAGAATCACCGAGAGTTCAATTGCATTCATAAGGTTGTAGATTTAATTTCTTTAAGCTAAAGTTGAATAGTCACGTTTATTTTTTGATACGTTAATTCAGTATTACTTGTGATGTTCTATAGTTACTCCAGTAGGTTAATAAATTGAGGTATTCTTTTCAAGATAGAAGTATTTCTAGATTTCAAGATTTCTTCATTTGTATAGGTATATCGATGATGTTATAGCCTGGTTCACAGGAACATATTCAATACATCATATCTATTTACAAAAACCTAAAATCAATTATAGAATTAGAAATTTATAACTCGATAAACTTTCAAAGAGTGATTTCGCATTTTACTATAAACCAGCTTATATTGACACAACTATCAACAACCATTCTAATCACCCTCACAACATAAACTATCAGCTTATCATAGCATGATCAATATATTCCTCAGAAACCTGGTGTACATGAAGAATTTCAATGAGGAATTGAATTTGATAAACCAAATTGCAGTGAATAACAACTCCAATCCAAACATGATTTATCACATCCTTGACAAAATACTTTTCAACAGGGTATTAACGGTATACCTCTACATGAAAAGTAACATCAACACCTAAGAAATACTAACATATACAGAAAAATCATCAGATAAAACAAAAAACTACTAGCAAAAAAAAACATTAACTTAGCATATGAGCCTGGTAGTTTTTTGGGTAGACACATGAAGAGATGGATAGAGATAACAAATCATAGCTCTACAAACTAACATGTGGATTATATCAAGAAGTTGAAATAGAATGGGATTACAAAAATGTCGAGAAAGAATCTCCGAACATAAAGAACTTTTGAACTTCCACCTATGCTTTCCATCTTTTAGAGGACAACCACAATTTCAATCGATAAATGCGAATATTCAAATTGCACTCAATATTATTGAACTTGTTTTTATAAGATGTGAAAAAATAACATATTCATGAATAACCTGTTTTCCTATAAGTTATATTGTTTTCTAATTGTTCTTTGAAAATAAATCTACCTACTGCACCAGAGTTGATCATTTGAAGAATGTTCAGTTTTGTTATATGAAATACATTGTAAAATAATTTGATGTACCAGTTCAACGGATGAAATTTCTGTTTAGCCAAATACGTTTCGAATCTTTCCGTCTTTCCAAGGCGGTGCTTCACCTCATCAATTTTATCTTGTCTGCCAACGGAGAAACAAAACATTCCTAGGTGGATAGATTGACAGAAGAAGAGCAATTGAAAGATCTCAAGAATCATTGGATATAACTCTCTCAGACTCAGAGGCATTTTCAATCCGTTGGAAATTACAGTAACATCAAGTCCAAGTAGAGCTCAAAACAGATGATTCATAAGCTAATGAGTGAGAAGATATTTTGCATTTTAATTTGAAAAGTTCTTTCTTCCTATATAAAAGTTATTTTCATGGGAGTAAGACTTTTTTGATTTGAAGGAACGAAACGATAAATTTTCCTACTTCAATCATGAAAATTTGTCTGGATTATAATTTGAAAACCATTTTTCCCAGTCTAGGAAATTTACAAACAATCCTGAAGTTTTTGAATGCAGTGTTCTAAAAATATTCGTCAGGAATAATAAACTAGTGTACCATTTTGAGAAAAATCATTTCGTATTCTGAATTTCAAAGGTAACACACACTCCTTTTAGGAAGCTGAACGGTGAAGACTCAAAATGTGCCCTAGATTAGATGAATATTATTAATATTTTCTTGTGGAAGTGTTTAATTCAAGTATAATTCTCTCTCCACATTCCCGAATAGATACATACATTACAAAGATTTTCTATTTCTAGTACAGTCTTATAACTTCGCAGGACGTATCTAGAACGCATGAGAAATTTCCGAGTCATTGACCATCCCCTGGATTGGTGGAACAGCCGTAGCTACCGTTTCGAACTAGAATTGATTGCAGAAATATGCTTAATACTCCAGGGAAAATAGCTAGAAGGATAAGCATATCGATACATTTCACAAAATGATGAATCAATATTCACTTATATTAGGTTATTTCAAAGGGTTTGTTTGTTTTTACGAGTTTACTTCGAACTGTAATATCTCAGGGTCATCAAATCCTCGTCTTGGATTACTCTAGGTCGACCACTTCGGAGCTCATCTTCGAGGCTGAACAACCTATTATTGAACAAAATCATATATGATGGAACTGGCTGATAATTGATGAAAATCCATAACTTACGTATTCAAAAAACACTTTATTGTGAGGTTTTCACTAAACAGTTTTACAAAAACGCAACACGTGTTTCGCCATACAAATGCTTCTTCTGGCGTGTCTTCACTACCTAACTTATTCTACATAAACAATATAACTTTACATTTTGGAGTACCTACATTCCAAGTTCTTTAAATATACCTGGTTATTCAATATTTCATACGTATCTAAGTTTATAATGAATTACCTGAGTTTATGTAACAGTTTCCACATTTGAAACATATTTAGTAACGGGGAGTTATTTAAATCTAATTGGTCGTTCAGTAAAATACCTGAATTCTTGAATCTATTGATTTCTAAAAAATCTAGAAGATTGAGTTTCAAACTTTTCCCTTCTGAATGTAACACGTAGTATTCATGATTCAACTCATGTCCTTCTTCTAAAAGATGATTTGCAAATGTGGAATTGGTCTTTCTATTTACAAAAGTACTTATATGCCCTTGAATTTTTTGGAAAAATGATCTCCCTCTTTGGCCAAAATAAAGTTTTGGGCAAGAGCCACAAGTCAACTTATATACTCCTGATCTATCCGACAACAAAGTTTTGTCTTTATTGTTTTTAATAAATTTACTTAGACTATTATTTGTTCTGTAATCTACGTTTACGCATTTTTTTTTCAAAAAACGTGCAATATTATTGATGGGTTCACCCAAATATGACAAAGTCCTATAACTGACGTTATTGCATCTTGAATTTGGGTATAACTGGTCCATGGCTTGCTTTTGTTGTTTTTTT
>WOGR01005107.1:0-14097 GCA_015342045.1 Leptinotarsa lineolata | reverse complement strand
CATTGGAGCCTCTGGAGACACCCTACATTTTGTTTTATGAAAGAGAGGACATTGGCAGATCAAGATCTTCAAATGATATGGTGCTGCAGGTTTTTTCGGGTTTTCCTGCAGCTGAAGAAGCAAATGCGCCACTGGAATTAATCAAGTCGCCCCGGAGCACCAATTAGTAAGTTTTTTTTGATGATTCAGTTTCAATATGTCTAGTAGATGTCATATCGGGACGATGAACTTTCCAATTGGCTATTTCAAATTTCAATTACGTCAAAATAGAAAACTCCCTTTATATTTACATAAAGTTTCAGATATATTCAAATAGATGGCACTTCAAGTCCAGTTCATGAATAAAAGAGTTGCAAGTACAAGAGTAGTACAAAAACGTTAAAAATGCCTGCATTTTATATATTATTATAATCACAGGATGATATAAATCATTGAACAAAATCAATTTCGATCGACAAATAAGATGATGAAGAAATGAAAACAAAATTTCGATATGCAGGTAATTTCTTTTCGATTATTTAGATCAAATTGGTAAACTTCCGGAATACCTTTAATGAAGACCAATCGTGGAAATAAACCTACACACACTTAAATTAAAACTCGCTTCATTGCACAACTGTTGATGAATCCTTTCAAATTTGACTATCCATATGTTACCACTTACTATTTAACGACTACCTATGTTTATGTCGACCATTCCGACCTTCTTGAAAAGTGGATTAGAATTTTATCAAAATCTTAATCAAAACTGTGACAAACTATTTAAAGGCAATCTTTCATTTACCAAATCTTTTCTAAGTATAGATAAATAGTTTCTTCTAACCGATATCAAACATAAATGAATGATTACAGTTGATGGTTCCATAACCTCTCAATAATAAAACTTACTAATAGGTACACTTTTCCTAAGTACTGCAAGATTCTTTCTATGAAATATTTTCAAACGTTGAGAAAGCTATTTGATAGCGTTTCAATTAGAGTGAAAATCTCACAGTAATCTGTATTACTATGTTTATTAGTTTTCAACATATTATAGAAAATTGAAAATTGCAAAGATAGAAATAAAAATGGAAAAATTACAAATATCAAAGAATATGTCACATAATTATACGATTTACCTATACTTGATAATAATCTGCGATGTCACTTCGATGTGAGATTTTCACTAAACATAGATAAAAAAATACAACTCTTTGAATCTACCTAAAAAACTATTTTCTCCTAGTAACATAGGAATACACAGAAATACCTTTTTCTTCCATTATTAATGTATAAAACATATCGAATGAATATTTCAAATGTATTTTTTAAACGGTTATATTTAGCTTGCCCTGTTTCTTTGTTTGTTTTTATAATCAGTGTTTGATAATTCTGTTTTTGGTTTTGAAAACAAAAAATGATTGAATGAAGAGAAAATATTGAAAGATAATTAAAAAAAAAATGAGGAAATGAAAATAATTTGCGATCATACCTATTACCTCAAGTTGAATTGAAATTCCCATTCGCATGTGTGATGTTTGATAAATGCCAATAATATTCAAAAGAAAGGAAAGAGGGTATTAAAATCATACGGAAAGGGTGTATGGCACATATGGACCCTTTTGTATTTTAAGATGGTTTAACAAATCCCCTATGCAAACGAATGAGGTTTTATAAAATTATATAGTCAGGTGGTGATGGTCTCTTTGTTTCATTTTTGAGTAGGGAAATGCTTCTTTATTAATAACAGTGAAGACGAAAATTCCTAATTATTATATTGGCCAAAAGGAGAGAATACCACCCAAAATAATAAAAGAACACCTAAATTTTGATATCGATAATTCTGTTGTTTTTTATATAGAAGAATGAGTTTTATATAAAATAACTGCAAATGAAAATCATAGAATCAGTCTTTTAAAATGCCTAGATGTGCAGTCTGTTTTATTTGGTTTGAATCGATTAAATCACCATTTGAAACTTTTACTTTTTTTAGTAGTGTTATACGTGCTTTGTGTCAGTGAGAAGTAAAAATATTCAAGTAGCCACATTTTTGGTTAATGAGAGGAATACATTTATTTCAAACATTGATTATGATATATGAAGGAGCGCGCATCTGAATAGGTTAGCGCTTAAGTGTTACGTTCACCGCAAATGGGCACACTTGCGCGCCAATTGATTATTTTCAAATATTTTACTACTGCAGCTACAACACAAGCACTGCAGCAAGTCACTAGTAGTATGATCATGTGCACTGATCTACTAATTCATTTTGTCTATGAGATCGTGATATCGGACCCCGAAACAGCTTTTTCGTCTCCACCGTTTGTCCCTTCACCATAAGCGGAAGATCGTCGGAATATGTGCGGCTAATCGATTACTTCTCTCGCGAGCAACTTCTCTTATCGGCGACCAGCAGCTGCGAACCGCGATTCGATTCATTTTCAACATCTAAGTCAATATGCAAAATGTAAGAGGAGCATTTTTGAGGAGGAGTCCGCGTTTTCTTTTTTCTCTTCGATGATACACGTACGCGGAGAGGGGGCTTTTGAAACGGTGATAACGTTCGATATAGTTCACGGTTCCGCTTTTTTACAGTTTCGGTGTGTATGTCAAGGATATGAATATGGAAAATAATTTTTCATTTTCATAAACACGAAATAATTATCATTATACTTGTCACCGGAGCACTTTATACTATTAGACAAACATGTCTTTGAAGGCCCAATGCTCGAACATAATAATGAGGACGCTACGCTAGCCAGTAGAGACTTTCAAAGTTACTACGCCATTTTTTTTAAAGTTTTGTTGTTTTTCTGTTAGGAAACTGTCTTCTCCACCTGAGAAAATGGCATAAAAATGAATATTTGTCATAGCCATCTGTATATTTTCACGATACATCCAGCATTCCCACATTTTTTTAAAATTCTTTGACAAAGTCGTTTCATGTAACTATCAATGTGAAATGGATTGTCTGATTAATCAAATATTTTCCATATATAGAAAACACGTTGTTGCTAAAAAGATTTACAAAATTTTAAACAATTGAGAGAACCATCAGAATCTTCAGTTATGAATGAAACTTTTCAAGAAGTATTGAGACAGGGTAGTAGAAAAAATCACTGTGATAGGTTCCTTGTCATTTCAATAGGTAAAAATGTATCGTTAAACGTGCCTCAACGTAACATACATCAGACATAAATGACTGATACTTGAACTTTTTAGAACATTTCAAGTCAATCATTTGAACACCAGTTGTCTAACCCCCGATTTGGCCTTCATATAACCTTTCCAGCTCTCAAATTTATCACCTAGGCCTGCTGACTGACTTTGGAGGTACCAAATATTAGTAATTTATAAAACTACTATACTATCACCAACATGAAGATATCAATATACAGTTATCGAAATCAATCACACACAGACAGCTTTTACTCAGATCCACGTTTTGTCAACCAAGTTGGAATCATCAGGAGATGAAAGATTCTGGACAGTTCATCTCTTCTTGAACTGGATTCATTTTACGTCAGGTGTCCTAGTTTTACCTTCGATTCTTTCGAAATATTAAACGAAATTATATTTTAATGAAAAAGTTCTATTTCAACACCAAAAATTTCTGAACATCTTCACTACATTATATTTTTCAAAATAAGTATAGTAGATTTTGCCACCATTTTCTACAAACATTTTTTGCCAAGTAAATTTTGAATGCTATTTTTGAAATGTTCGATGTAGGTATATTTATATTTTAATAACAGAAAATACAATATTGATTCTAGGTAAGCAGATACATTTGAAGCAATACATAGTTAATGACGAATCATTCTCGGAATTTTAAGACATTGAGTTCAATACGAGTGAGTAACTACCTTTTTGTTGTTTTTTCATAGGTTATTTGATTACTTTCATTTATTAATTTCTAGAATTCTAGCAGGCTCAAGTTTTGTCCTTTATTTTCTTCATATGTCGTAGTTCATGTCGAAATCGTGGTTGTCCTCTAAGAATCATGAAAAACGAGAAATGAAACTTTCTATGTTTTTCTCCTTTTTATTTTCAACTAACGTTACTGCAGTTTTCTCCTTTATGTACATTTTCAAACTCATACATTGAACATTAATGTATATTATATAGGTATACACTATACATTGACGTAAAAGTTTGAAAATGTCCTCATATGACGAAACTGCAGTAATATTAGTTACAAATAAAAGTGATGAAAAACATAGAAAGTTTCATTTCTGATTTTTCATGATGATTTCCTACCACGTAGTAACGGCTGCATCCATCAATTTGTTCTCTAAGAAGGTGACAAACATAGATGGAATTGTTCTTCTTTAATTCAAAACTTGTTTTGTGTTCTGAAATTCTCGTTTTGAAATTTATGGATGTTCTTCTTATATAAAGTTTTTTTACGAATCTCATGTTACCCTGTGATTATCTGACTTGTTGTCCTTGTCAATGTTCAACTCATTGATTGCATCTGAAAGAATCTTCTTCGCGTAATCTATACATTTTTATACAGAGTTCACAATGCGGATAATTACTGTCTTCCTTTCTTCGGAAGTCTCCGGATTATTTTTATATAATGATGTAGAAGTATCTGCATTATGCCTAAGAACAATATCCTTCGAATCAAAAGTGACAATGGATCCAAAATACTGAAACCAACTTGCTCCACGTGTAAGAACTGTTTTAACAAGTTGGAGTCGGCGGTTATCGGAAAGAGACACGCGGACCAACTGTCTCCCGATCGAGATGATTAATGGCGGAGCACGGATATATTAGTCCGAAGATCGCACATTTCACGCATCCATTTCACACTTCGTATTCCCAGAACGTTTCCGTCGGCATATTCACCTCTTCCCCCTTCTATTTGCTCTACACCAGTTCAATTTGTATATAGTTTCGAAAACATATTTAACTTTAACCCCGGCTGAAAGGGACGGTATAATCAGGAATCGGGTTTATGAATATGGAATTTGAGTTGCTTTCAAAAATTCTGCCGTACCTTTGCGTTTGTATTCACTTGCAAGTGAGACTTGTTGAATGACTCTTCTCCACAAATTTTTTCCAGAAAGAATGTTTCTCTTCTTTGTGGATGCTACAGAATAGTAAAGTGTTGAAATGGGAGAAGAAATAGCGGTGAATATACAAATGAAAATATACGCCCGAAGAAGCCATTGTATGGCGAAACACGTGTTGCGTTTTTGTAAAACTGTTTAGTGAAAATCTCACAATAAAGTATTTTTTTTTTGAATACGTTAGTCATTGATTTTCATCAGGTATCGGCCAATTCTCTTGTATATCAAATGAAAATAATTGAAAAATGTATGGAAGCGTCAAGATTTTATCTAACAAAAAAGAAGAAATTGAGGATCAAAGAAGTTTTCATCGATTTCTTCTGCTTTTTTGTCTTCAAATCCCTTCAGGTACGAAGAGGAAGTATTGGTCAGAACATTTTTCACAATCTTTTTATCGATGAACCTAAAAGTGACATTAAGTGTGGTCAGGGAATGCAGTGAAGAAACTATTCGGACAGAAATAGGTTGATTCAGAACCAGGACACATGCAATGAAGAAGCCATAACAAATATGCCAAACACGGACCATCAACTCATTGGTGGGCCCTGAACCAGCTGTGTGACATCAAAATCTATAGGTGTAGTATCAGATCATGATCTGCATCGATAAGAAACAGAAAGTATTGGAAAAATATATCCACTATGAAGAGAACGTTCAAGAAGAGAACTGAAGAACTACTTACTTACTTACTTACTTACTTCAGTCCTATGATAGATGGACAGTATCCATCAATAGTATAATTGAAATTAAATAGAGCTGCACAACGGAAACCTTGTGAAATTTCTTGTCAATACAACAAAGGAGTTGATACAGCTGTTCATATTTTATACGGAAGTGGAGCACTGACAAGCTACTTAGTAATAAAACTGCATTATATATATATTCAGGTGGAATAAGGTTAAAACATATAATATATGTATATACATAAATAAATATCGGCCAATTCCATTCATTTACTCGAGAACAATCCTCATTCATCCAACTAAGAACCTCTACAAACGATCTAATGATGGTAGGTGCTACGATATTCGTCTTATATTACCCTAAAAATGTAAACTGTGGTTAATTGACACGATTCGAAAAAATAATAGTTTAAAAAAACTCAAAAAACACGATTTAATAGTAACATTAAAAAAAAAGAATATACATAGAGGGCGCTCACCGATTCTAAGTATGGCATTACTTAAAGTAGATATCTCTCTGTACCTCACTTTTCACTCTACGTTAATCACTATCAAAAACAATTAGAATTAGAAGATCGTTTTTGACGTCTCTGGCTGCACTGTAACACAAACGTCTGAGGTGGCTACTGTTGGTGATTACCGGAGTCCAGGATTTCAAGAATCAGAGGCGTGTAGTTGGAAGAGTGTAAAACTGAAACCTTGAAATTCCTTGACGGTACGATTTCAAAGTACCCTTACCCTAGGATAAGACTGCATTTTGTTACTTTTTCTATGAAAGCACATATTGGAAAGGATAAAACATTTCAGAACTTGACACTCTGATTTCTTTATAAAGTGACGGTTTAAATGCAATATCGAGCATTAATTATTTTCCATACATTGTGACAAATAACGAAAAGTAAATATATTCGTTTATATGAAAATAAACAACAATCCAGTGTTTTGATGTTTGGGAATGAACAGAAACCCACAAAATAGAAAAAATCAGGAAAAATATACGTTGCGTTTTTCTTTATCAGGACCATGCTAGTTCCCACACAACATATCAAAGAACTGATCATTTGAAAGAGAAAAATATTGAATTGATAAATCAACGTCGGTAATTTCTTGTTTCCTAAGGTCAAAGAAAAAATACGTGGACAGCCATTTTCATCACCTCAATAAGTTGTTGTAACCTTGTTGTTTTGACTGCTTCAAGAATATGTTCGAATGCATACAGAAGTGCATTGATCTTGAAGGCAAATATTCGAAATACTATAAAGCAGTTTTTCCTGTTTATTGCAAAAGCTCGAAAAAAGTATCCCTAGAAAATCTGATAATATTTTGTCCTTTTCAATATATTTATGTTTCAACAATTTTTCTAGTTTCTTCGTTCTGCATTCTGTTCTCCTTGTTTTCACCAACATCTTTTCCAAATTCCGAAAAATGAAACAAAGAAATGATTTGGATGAAAAATAACATAACAACGAATCAAAACCTTGAAGGAAGAATACTGTATTGTTCGTTTAAAACCTGAGAAAACACTTAGAGACTGATCTGATAGGTTCTTGTTTCTCAAAAATATTGAAACGTTGCCTTAATGTTAAGTGTCAAGTAGAAAAATATGAACGGGCGAATTTGAATTTTTGCCTACCCTTTCATGTCGAAATGAAAGAATAAATCTACTTATATATTCAAGTGGGTCTGTATCAATGTCTGGAAGAGAACCGTAAAATATTTTTATGCGCAGAGAATACATGATCTATGCGGTACTGATATCACTTTATGTGACATATTATGTATTAAAATCGGTTTTGCGGTGTGGAAAATAGCCTATAAGTGCCTTCATATTGTATTTTCGCATTTTAACCGTGATGGATTCTTTTTCGTAGACCACTGCTCTTTCATCGACGACCTCGGAATTACATTAAATTTACATAAAACTGTAATACATGCCATGAACGGCACACAGGGTGGATTTGTTTGTAATTTACCCTCGCATGGCAATCGATAGTGACATAAATTGCTAATAAAGTGGGTTTTACAATCTACTTGAAAGGAAAAGCACATTTCTTGTGTCTAAAATCTGCTTGCAGATTCAAGGGAGACTATGTTGTGTGACTAGGCGATGAACACCGAGATCTGCAAATAAATTGTTGGTGACTGGGGCGGTGTCCTGTTAGGAACACAAAAAGAAATATTAACAGCATGGAAACTCTCAGTGAAGATAGAAAATATTGCAAAGTCGATTCTTCAAGTTTTTTCGGACAGTCATGTGGAGAAATACTTCATATAAAATTTGTAGATCTTTATATTTCCTACAATTTTCGTATTCAACTTTTTCCAATAGGAGGTTTAGTTTCATTGGAAATCACGAAAAACCATTTGCCACACCTAAAACTATTATCTACTATTTTTATGATGGTATAAATTTCTACTATTATCTATCTATCTATTATCTATTATTTTCATGCTGTTATAAATTTTTTCTTCTTCAAAAATTGCTTGCATTGACCTATGGCATTGTTCAGATGGTCTGCAAACATTCCGAATTGGAGTATGCCGATGATCATATTCTTGTGGAACGAATTGATGGCTAAAACAAGAGAAAAAGGGATGAAGTTTCATTTAAAAGATAATATTCAAATCGTTAAGGCACGAGTGTACTCACAAAAAATATCGGTTGAGAAGTATTCCAGTTATCTGCTGTATGCTAACGATGTCATAAAGAACAACAGGTCAATTTTTCAGGTGTTTCAATTATTCTCTGGACCAGCAAAGACAAAAGAATTTTTAATTGTAAAGGGGACATTCTTTAGAAGAAACTAATTTTCAGGAAAAAATCTCTCTACTTCCCTTGAATATGAAGAAAGACTTCTGGAGTTCACCTCAATAAAACCTTTCTTCACAAATTGTTAGTGTGGATAACGCATAGAAGTCTTTCTGAGATGCAAACTTGAAGGAAAAATCTACGCGAAATAACAGTTTTCGAGTAAGTGAACAATTCAGTTGGTTCTCCAAACATTCGTAATGAAATTGTTATAGAAATCGTACACAAAAAGAGTATTGGTATGACATTTTAGTTACGAAATGTTTATCAGACTGCAGCTATTCTTTTAGAAGTTCAGATTGAAATTGCAAGTATTAATTTGTATTTTTACTATGCATTGATGAAGAAGTAAAAATATAAATTATTCCCGAAAGTCTTATTTCTGAAAATATGAAGATGAAACCTGAATCTTTGAAGGAATGGTGCAACTCGTACAAACTATGGAACTGTCACTACCTCACTGTAGTTGCAACAGCCCCTTATTCAGAAGAGGGTTCTGTAAAAACCTTGAGGCATTGAGAAATCTAGTTTCTTGGTTAGATCTTCATGCATCATTGAGAAGTACTACTCCGAAATCGTAGATGGTCATGCATTCAATTGTTTTCAATAATTCCTTGCTTATGAACTAACGACGAGCTCTGCAAGCATCTACTCTGTGAGAAAACTTGAACAATGCCCATCGTTATATTAGTCCAGAAAATAGCCTGAATTTTCCAGACCTTCATGTTCAGGGATAATGAAATGTTCCATATTTCAATTCGAAATATTTGATTTTCTTGAATTAGACGACGAAATAGGTGAAGTGAACAACTCATATCACAACTATGATTGATTCCTTGTTTTTTCTCCTATATGCTATCTAAAAATATAGAATGATTGAAATGTTTTGAAAGAAATTGAAAATCAACCATACGAGTATTCATGATTAGAAAGCTGTGAATAATTTTCAAATAGTTCTACAGGAATCTTCATATTTCTACTTGGAAAACCGAAGTGGAAAGTCTGGAGACTACGTAATTTTTTTATGGACTTGACCGGTACTTGAAATGTGAAATTTGATGTTTCTTGTTGTTCTTCCTATTCGTAGTAAATCTCTTTTGAACAGAAGATTTCTGTATTTCTTGTATTTTATTTCTCTTCACAATTTTAAATTTCGATCTATATATCTTCATACACAATGAAAGCTCTCCCAATCACCGTCATTCAACTAGATTATGCATAAATTTCCCATCCTGGGAATGGATCATCCCTGGAACTAACAGCATAATAAACATCATCCCTGGTCGGTATCAGCACGAAACTGTAATCAATTTCTTCACTGCATGTTGAATATCGAAATAGTGACAATAGCATCGGCGAAACTTGTTGGAAATTGGATATTCATCTATTGTGAATCGAGCGTTTCAACCCTTCCATTATCAGACGTGTATAACCTGTCGCCATAAACAATAGGAGAATTTGAGATAGGCAAACACAATTACCGACATTTGTAAAAATACTAATCTCATCCATGAATGAGCTATGGACAGCGTTAACATCGACGATGAGAGTCCTACGAACAATGTTCCACTGAAATACCAATTATGAAGTGCGTAAAATGTAGGACATCGCTGATGGTGATGCGGTACAATATCATAGTGTCGATAACGTTATTATCATAAAACACCAATATGTCAGTCAAAACTGTTGGCGATAACATTCTGTATGAAGACTGAAAGTGTTCTTCCTTGTCGCGCCGGATTCAAGGAGTAGGTTGCCTTGTACTTTTCACAAACGACTATTAGATGGCGCTATTGACATTTGGTATTACGATATTCGTAAAAATTCACCTTTCATCTTAGAAATTGAAAATGAAGGTCTATATGAACTGGTTTGAAAAAAAATCCTAAAAAATTCAACTTGAAATCTACAAAATATCGCCACCATTCCTTGAAAACAAGAAAAAATAGTAAATATTGAGTGGTGGACAAAAATTTGTTTGTCAAAATCCTTTGACGAAATACACCACTCTCCATCACATATGCAGCCAACACAACAAACAATTAATTATTCAACGAAAAAAACATCAAATTGAATAGTAATTCTCCTGTGATTCATCGCCTTTTCGTTTCTCTATATCAAACAAATGAACAAGAACTTGTTGGCACTATACTTCTCTGCTCCGTGAAACTGAATATGTGAAAGTGCTTCATTAAGAGAGTTATTACAGTCTGTTCAGTTTGGCCAACACACTTTTTAACGGAGTTGTCGTAAACCGATTCGTGATTCTTCAATTTCCATTATCCTGCCATTTAAGTTGCCTTACACTTTTTGAAGTGTTCGAGAAATTTTGAGAGGTTCGATAAGGCTTTGGATAGGCTGTTTTGTTTAGGTGTTTGATGATTTAACAAGTAGTGGAACTATAGTTTCAGCTATAGACTGTCAAACTAAACCACTCAAAATCCTGTCGATTTCAATCCAGCTTTAGTGTTTCACAAGAATTTTTTGAGCAAATCAAAGATGTGAGGCTACGAGATGTAGAGATTATAGTTTAATTTCTTCGTTGTTTTCAAATATTTGAGGTATATTTTGGAGATCATTGAGCAATATGGTAAAGTAGTCGAAGAGTCCATTCATCTCTCACGAATGTTTGGAACAGAATTGCTGCCACTTCAACAACTGTTAATACAGACTAGAACATTTCAATGAAAAACCCATTATCTGCTTTTCTGACTAATATGAACAGGTTGAAAATGGGAGCAAGAGATGAATTAGATTACTTACCACGGACTTTGATTTGATAAGTGGATGGTGTATTTGTCATTTATGATACAAATTAAAGCTGAGTATCCTATTTATGAGAAACCTAGATAGGAGTTCAACAGCCAAGACTAAAAAAAGCACACCAAGTTCGATGAGATGTTGAGTTTCTTCGAACTATTTTCTTCCATCACCGTGGCGTAGTACAACAGAAACTCTTGCCACATGGTCGTACAGTCAATAAATAGTATCATCTTGAAGCTATGCGCCGCTTGTAAGAAGCAATAAGAAAATGTTCGGTATTGTGAAAAAACCATTCATGGATTCTGCATCACGATAATGCACCTGCTCACTCGTCATAATTTGTTCGAAATTTTCTGGCCAAAAACAATACTGTTCTCAACAGAATTGGCCCTCTTCGACTTTTTCCTGTAACCAAGATTGAAAAGATCCATGAAAGGATAGCGTTTTGCGACAATTGAGGAAATGAAAACCGAATCTCCGAGAGAGCCCATGAAGATTCCAAAATGGAAATTGATGAATGAATAAATATATTATCAGAAAAATTGAAATTCACCTTATTTTTTGAATAGAGTAGTAAAATACGCTCATATTCTAGAACTTGTAATTTTGGTGATTGACGTTGTATATCATGTTTAAGTATATTTATCTAGGGTTTGATAGAGTTAAAGTCCCACCAGACTTTTTTCTCTGTCAAGCAGCGTTGGAAGCTCTTGGCTCTTACCGATCATCGTCTAAATTGGTAGCAAATTGCCAAAAACGACTCTTCTCAATAGGAAGACTTAACAATTTGTCTCTGGTCTGGATTCCTGGCCACACTGGCCTGGAAGGCAACGAGGCTGCTGACTCCTTGGCAAAGGAGGGTGCTGCAAGTAGCTTCATCGAACCAGAACCTGTCATTGGCATTGCTTTAGGCTTTGCCAAAGAAACATTGAACACCTGGATGGCAAGAAGTTTCAAAGACTTCTGGCAAAATCTTTCAGGATTGGCTCACTCCAAGGCGTTCATTCACCCTTCTAATCTTGAAACCAAACATTGTTGGACTACAGTAGGGATAAACTACGATATTTAACAGGCCTTCTCACAGGTCACTGTCGTCTGAATCGTCATATGTAGAGACTCTGACTGTCGGAAGACATTGCGGTGGAGGGTCAAATAGACCCACTCAATTTTGACCGTACCTAACCCTATCGTCCAACCCGTGCTATGAATCGCACATTCAAGAGAGAGGAGTTAATTCTTAGCTCGCCAAGTTTCAACTTCTGCGACAGATTTTTCAACCTAAATAACAAGTTATGAATTATGTTAGTTTAGAGAAACCCAGATATTTTTGTGGAAAAAATATGTGCTGAAAGACAACTTACCTTGCGGGCCACACATTACCAAAGGCGACAGCATGGTTTCACCTGCGAATGAAACAACTAGTTCAGACAAAGAGCTCAATAGAATGTACACTGGGTTGCATAATATTAGATGTATGTCACAACTGAATTAATCTAAATAACTACACTACCAGATTTTAGACACACGCAACAATCATGCTTAAACATAAATCCTTCTTTCAATTACCATTATCGAGATCTAATGGAGGAGCATTCTCGCACAATCTTGGATCAGAAATAACGAAATAAATGTGGCGCTCCTCTCCTTTGGGTATCGCCCCGGAAGGCACTTCCAGAGACACCCCCCAGTACTCGTTAACTAAAGTGGCACCTTTGTGGGTGACAGTGGCTGCAGTGACGTCTCTCTTGCTGGGCCTGGACATGTCCTGGGAATTTTTGTTGATGTCCTGCAAGACTTGATTCTCGTTTATTCTATCGGGTTGGAGCGAGAGTTTTTTGTTCATTTTTGGAGTTCCGTCTCGGTTCTTTTTCGTGAAGGATAGTTTGCGAAGGAGTTTCGGCGTGAAACCTTCGCTCTTCTGATGTTTGAATGATTGGGTTTTTGTTAGTTTGGGGGTTACTTTTGGCGAATTAGTAGCGGATGATGAGTTTAGATTTTGAGCAATGTTAGGTTGTGATCCGTAAAAAGCTGGTTGATCCACCATAGGCCTTGAACGACAAAAAACATCATTAGGATACCTAATTTAAGAATTAGGGAATTCAAAATGAGAAAGGATATAGATTGATCACTCTTTATAATTTGAAAAAACTTCAACGAAAAATCAAAATATGTAGGTACACTTTAAGTCTCAATGCTTTTCAATGTATTTGTAAATGACTTGAATGATGTTATGAAAATACTGATGACCTGAAAATGTTTAAAAGTACGATTTATCTAGCTTTGTTCGCTGGTGTGATATAAATCTACTGCAAATAAATATAGACATATGTCAAAAATTTACATTTTTCCGAAACAAAAATCCCATAAATCGGCCACATAAAATAAATTAATCAGAACTGAAAACAACAAATACTAATTGTGTTTGTTGATTTAGGAATTACTTCTGACCCAAAAATGTCATTGAAACCCCTAGTGCAAATATTACTTCTAAAGCACTAAAAATGTCAGGTTTCACTCTAAGATCTGCAAATGAATCATCTCTCACTTCAATAAAAATCATAAATTGTTCAATTGTTAGATCAATAATCGAATACAATTCCACAATTTGGTGCCCTTCATATAATGTGGATATTGATATGTTTGAAACTGTTCAAAATGAGTTTTTAAGGGACTCTGCATACAGTGCCTTCATTTCAAAACTTCCCACCCCTAGTACTTCGTTTAGCAGGGAGGATTTGCCGTAGGTAAAAAACACGTCAATTTAGATATCGAGGGGGAAGTTTAA
>WOGR01005106.1:0-14099 GCA_015342045.1 Leptinotarsa lineolata | reverse complement strand
TATATAGAGAAAATCTTCGTTTTATTCATTCAAACAAGTGTATTCAGCTTCCCAAGTTATCCATATTCTCCGAAAGATGAAGAAGATAACAAAGTCAGCTATGAGAAAGATATATAGATGGTTTACAATAATTGGAGTTTAACCATTGGACTATTAGGAGGGTATTTTGTTTAAGGATAATTAAGTTCCTAATCGATACTTTTGTGAATATGATTGCACTGCATCGCTTAAAAATATGCTCCGCGTATCTATTCGTGGCCATCTGGGACACTCCAACAGTGTTCGTAATAAACCAGCACCGTGAAGATGAAAATGACGATAACGAAGGGTCAGAATCCATGAAGGGAACGAAAGGTGATCTAACAAGCTCATACAGAAACCCGATATCCGTCAAATACGAGATGTTAGCTATAGCTCCAGTCGAAGAAGGACAGAATAAATTAGTATCCTCTAATCCGTTCTCAAACAGTTATGGGCGATACAAAAATATAAGAATTGAGAAGAGTTGCAAGATAAAGGTCGGAACTTGTGTATCGCAAAGGAAATTTGTAATATGTTATCAGTTAAGAATTAGATTATTCAGTGAATTCATGTAATTGTTGTAGAAAAAGATATAACTCGATATATGGATGCAATAAATTCCCTGATAAGGTGAAACACAGCGGATAACTAACCCATGAGTTGAGAGGTTTTCATCCCTATTCAATAAGCGAGAGACAAAGTTGAACCTCAGTAATAACGGCGACGCGAGTGAATAAGCTAGGAACTATAACTGTGCGAGTATATTCAATTCCATTAAAGTGCATGCAAGTTTTTGGGAAAAATAAGGCCGGGAATAAAAACGAACAATAAGTGATTCTGAAAGCGATTCTGGAAAAGTGAAAGTGGAATGTGTGTGCCGCCAAAATAACAATCAACTATCAGTAACGTTTACTAAAAAATGGAAGCCTTATTAGACGCGCTAAACTACGTGACGAGTCTGGAGTGAAAAAGAGAAATACTCTGGGTAGTATTGAAATTTCTAGTGTTGAAGATCGATCAGATTTCCGTGATATTGGATAGGCAAGAATTGATGATCAGAAGAAGTGCGGTTATCGACTACATCATAGTGTGTCACGTCGTCTACACCCAGTCCCTAATAGAGCTGGGAAGATACCACTACGATTCTTAATGGTGCCCGCACTCGATGAGACCGAATCACGCGGTACACCCACAGCAAGTTGCCAGGTACGACCCTTACAGCTGAACAGAGTACAGGTGGACGGAAGCCAAGACGCGAGAGACAGAACCTCAGCCAAAACGCAGTGAGGAAGTCAGAAATGCTCCAGTCCGATCGCCGACATGGATCGGATTCTCCCTACAGATGCTGAGAACAGAGACCCCGAACGAGAGACGCAGAGATCCACCTGCTATTTATAGAGATTTAGGGAATGACACGCTGACGACCTTTCCGGCTGTGCCTCTGCCGAACTCGCCGAGATTCTACTGGACTCCCAATGGACCGCCTTCGTTGTTGGATAACGACTTTTCCGACCGAGCAGAGAAATGTTCCCTTACTCGAGCCTCTGCGCACAGCATCACCACGTTGAACGGACCAGATGGTAAGCTGCTCAGAAGTAAAAAACGGTTCGAAAGTAGGGAATGTGAAAAAAGGTACAGATACAGGATTATGAAGAATAAATAATATTGATGTTAGAGACTGTGTCGATATAGCAATTGGGTACATGAGAAAGTCACGGATACCCAATTCTATATATACAGAAATAGGTTTATGTATACAAATCAGTATTGACCAAATTCGCCAGAGGCGAAATATTCACATATTTTTATTTTAAACATAATGATGAAAGAAGGGATAAAAACGAAAGATAAGTCACACTTGAACGTATAAAAAGTACAGGATATAGTTTAGGCTGTGATGATGACATATCAAATGTCATTGTTTTTCATTGAGGAGGGAGGATTGCGATAAGCCGAAACTAGGTAAAATCCAAGTGATATATTCATTAGAGCGTCGAATTAAAATTCTATCACCGGCAGAAATCAAAACTAGCGGAGAGTTGCTGATAATCATTAGGCTGACACAACATTCATTGAAATGATAATCAATAGGGTCTTACATCGGACGGACAAACGAAAGCGCGTGACAAATTATAATTATTTCACCTGCGAATTGGGTAATTTCAGTCGACAACCCGTCATGAAAGTTTCTGCATAAAAGCGTGAGCCAGTTACTCATCAGAATATTACAGTTTTTCAAACGTAGTGAAGAACACTCCGTCTGTGAAAGTGTAATTACGGGAAATCAGTGAAAATGTAAATAGTACAGTTTTGAACTTCGTGAAAAACATATAGTCTGTGTATAAGTGATAACGGTAATTAGTGGAAATGTGGAAAGTGAATAAGTAATGGATTGATAATATCCGAGATGTTCACGAAAATAATGCATTTTGATTTTATGTTCAACAATTAATTGAGGAATTTGAAAGTGAAGTAAAAAGTACTGTGAAACCATCGTAGAAACCGAGATGCATATTGATAGAGAAATCGCGAAATAAAGGTGAGTTAAATAACCATTGAGAAGTTCTCCTGATAAACCGGAACCATGAAGAATTGTCAAGATATAATGATTGAAACTTGTAACTCAAACTTGATACTAGCCATACGTGAATATAAAAACAATGCATAAAGGAATCTACTTTTATTTGATGACCGAGATTATTATAAACATTTAACGAGTGAGATAACCCTCCCTGATTATGGAAATTCATTGATGTTCATGGATTGTAAACAGAACTTGAACATGATTCATTGAATTATTAATTGAGAATTGAACTTGAGCGAGGTTTATTGATTTGTTGATATTTATTGATCATGAAGTGAAATTGATTTATTGATGTATTGATATTATGAATTGGACTTGAAATTATTTCATTGATTCATTGATGTATTGATATTATGATTTTGAACTGAATTTGAATATGGTTCATTGAATTATTGATGTTTACTGATAATATGTTTTGTCTTCGGAAGTTTTTGTAATGATTTATTGATGCAAGTGTTTTTGTGTTTATGAAACTAAGAGCATTTTTAATGTGTTTCTATTTTCTGTGCAATTATGTTGGGATAGTTATGTATTGGAAATCCATTTGAAGTTTGGAGATTGTTTTTTACAAGATCATTTTGCATAGAATTGTCCTAATTTGAATAACTGGTCAATCTCTCGTGCTTATCCTACAGATTAGATGCATACGATGCACCATAAACACATAACTGAGAACGATGGTCATATATTTCATTGAATTTTGCCCTGGACTATCTAAGTTGAATGAACTGGCGTTTTTAATTTGATAATCATAGTTGAAATTGTAGAAGCAACCGTAAAGGTACATGTCAAGTACCTACGCAACTGAATACTGTCTCGATATTGTGTATCAAAGATTTTGTGATTTTTTAAGAACTGTTGTATTTTCCCAAGGTCACTATTATACGTTTGTTTTAGGCTATAACATATCTGAATAAATGAATGTATAAAACGTTGTATTGTTTCATAATTCATTAGTTTGAAACTCAACACCTAGTTGGCCGCAAAAAGGTCTCGCTTGTTTAGAAACAGCCGCTTGTTTCTAGGCAGGCTCTGATGTACTAGCTCCCGCATCGTGGAGTAGGTATGAGAAACGAACCGACGGCATGAATGAGGTATGACTGAGTCGTGAGAACAATGAAAGAGGACAGCATCATTACAGAAATAAGGCCATCGACATCCCTTCTGGTGTTTGTGATATTTGGTGTTGACACTTGTATTTTGGGAACAGGAACTTCTTTCTGTAATCATTCTTCTGACAAGGGCTCTTGTGAAATTATCTTTTTACTAGGTTATTCTCGAATAATTGAAGATTATTGTTATGGAACTCAGGATTGGAGAAAGCAATTTCTCTTTCACTGTGTGCAAATATTTTGTAGTTCTGTCATAACTAGGTCTGCATACAATTTCCTACCCAAAAGTTTGTGAGAAATTGTTTTCCAATTTCTCTCAATTATATTCATCAAGAGATCTATAGAAATGTTAGTTTGAAGGGATACCATGTCAAGAAAAGTTAATATATGATTTTTCAATATAATTTTATTTTCGGTGAAATTATAAAATTTGAAAGAATCTTCCACATAGAAATCCTCCTATTCGAAGCCGTGTATCAGTATTTCACTAATACATTCCGATTGTCTATAAATGGGAAACCAACAAAAATAATGCGAGGTCTGAAAGGTATGTATACCTTCCTCATGTACTTTTTTATAAAAATATATTTTGGGAAAAATCAATTGTTATATGTGAGGTATTCAGCACATTTCTTGTGCTTCATAATTATTTTCATGCAGCTTTTTTATCTACTTATTTGTTTTGAATTTGTTTGGTCGGATTTTTTCAATCCGAGTGTATAAGTGTCATTATCTTTCAAAATGTGTGTAGCTTTTCAGGAACTTCATCATCGACGAATCGACGAAACTGAATATCAAAAACTCCACATCCCTTTAGTGTACATGAAAGAGAACATAAACACATTTTTGACTTGAAACATCCGACTATTCTAGATTTTCAACCACATTTATGTAAAAGACTTTCAAGCGAAATGATACATCTCCTCAAATACTATAATTTCAACACTAGAGGGGTTGTCGATGGCCTCAATACGGTATATCACAATTCATTCAGTAAAATACCTGAATAATTTCTTTTTTGGTTTTTCATTCTGATTTTTTGTGTCATTGATAAAGACATATACCACCTAATCAGTATCATAGATAGGGCCATTTGTTTGTTTCATGTCTTTGTGTAGTATTGTTGTGGTGTCAAAAATTTCACTATTTTAGGATATTTTCATTTTTAATATATTACTAATATGTCTGAGTTTTTCAAATAGTTATATTTTCCACGCGAAGATACTCCTTTTCGGTGAGTCATCGGATAAGGAATTCATGATTCCTCATAAAATTGAAATGATAACAGTTATAAGCTTTGCGAGATGTTTGTATATGAAAATTCATTGTTTCAGAGCCCTGAAGAAAAATTCAATTGGATTCAAAACGTTGTCAGGAAAACATTGTTCATTTTTCTTCAGAAATATTTCATCCTGTCACCCAACTAAATTTTCATGGAAAAAATATTGGATCACCAAACTAGTTAATGGATATCACCAAACCAGTTGATTGATATCACCAAACCAGTTCGTTGATGGATATTTATGAAAAATAAAGTTTATGGCCTTCTACTTCTCCATCCATGAATATTTAATAATTGATTTCATCAAACTACTTGTCCTATGTGTGCAAACTCAGAAACAAATTTTTGATATGGTTTTTTCACCTACTTTGGTAGAAAAAAATGGAGCATTCTTAAATTCTTTGAGTTTGATGGAAATCATAAATGTTCCGAAAAATAACAGAATCGACATGAGAAATACATTTGAAGTAGATTTTAGTGTGAGACATCCTTCGGAAGAAGTACCATTGAGTTCCTGTGAAACAAAAAGAATATATATATATCTTATCCATTCATACTATGGAGTTAATTGAAAACTTACAAGGCATTGCGTTCTATAGGAGATGTTATCGAATTCATTCGAAAAAGTAGTAGACACACTGTTGTTGATGAAACACATGCAATCAGTGCCTGATATAGTTATGGGGTACTTCTTTCCTATAGCCATTACATTTTCGAAGGCCTGAAAACCAATGAATACATATTAGATAACTAAAATATTTTGTCATATTGACTATTTTATTTTGAATAATATCAAAAGAAAATATTGAATGGCAACTACTACTTTCAAAATGATAAGTAATATAATGCTTTACTATCATAGAGAAACATTTGAAATCAGTTACTAAGATATTTGCTTCTGATCATACTCAGTATGATCTCTTGCTAACATTGACTACTGTTTCTACAAAGTTTCCTGAAAAGAATTTTTCAATGGCGGATTTAGAACCCAAGTCATCAAAGAAACACACAACACCTACGACTGTCTGACAGTTGCTGCAAATCGACGCTAAACTTATGGTTTGGAAAGCAAGAATTTCATTCGTGTATACGCAGAAACCACAAAAGCCCATCCTGTTCCTCAAAATATGTTCCTTAAAAATGTTTTGAATTTTTTTCACGCCAGAGATTTCAGTTTCAATTGTCAAAATCATGTACTCAATTTTAGGGTATGTCGGCATCTCTACTTCGGGGGACGATGCAAACAGTCCAGGTAGGATGTACTGTTCACAAATCCGAAAAAGGGTCTGGAGAGAAAAGAAGGAAACCGCTGTGGCACTGGTGGCTAAAGTGAGTCAGTGGTAACTCTTGCTTTTCATGAGTGGCAACTGAAAAGAAAGATTGATATAGTGGTGTAATGTTACTCGTTCCAAAGGATGAATTGTACTTGATCAGGTGATCTACTACCATCTGGGATACCAGGTGATCTCTCAGAGTACTCAACCTAGAATATATGCAGGAGGGTACTTGAATATGGACAATTTTTTTTTTCGAACTAATTGGGGTTTAATAGAACACAAGCATGAAAAAAAGGTGTGAACTTTTTGAGTGAGTTCGCTGATTGGCAATCAGGGTAGAATACGCTTACGTGTTAGGGGGCTTCAAAGGTCCGTACAAGAATACTGGGTTTACAGGGACAACATCATGGGATTGGAAGAGATTCAGAGGAATTAAAGTAATAACAAAACCTCCTGAAATGACTGAAGAGATTGCCTTTAAGTGAATTTCGTACTAGAGATTCGACGACGGTTGACTTGGAGATGACTTATGAGGGAAGATCTGAAACTGATTTCCATATAATCAGTGTACCTTTATGACGATTGTCAGGATCAGTTTATTAACTAGGTATCTGAAAAAGCTTGTGAGAGTCTGCAAGGCAAATAGATCACAGCTCATGCAGAGCTCTGGTAAAATGAGGATCTGGCATGATTGAGATAACAGAAGAGAAGAGCATCAAAAAGTGCAAGGAAATCAGGTACATTGCATTGGAAAAAATTATCAATTGAATATAATGAAGATCTGGGAAAATCATTGAAAAGGCAATGAATGAGTTCCAGGACTTGACGAAGGCCTTGGGACCAATCAGTGTTATGCGATTTTCATTGAAGACCTCAGAACATAATCAACAGACATATAAGGAAAATTGATCAGACTATTGCAACGATACCAATATGCATAAGGTCAGGTATTTCACTGCGAATGGTTTCATACCGGGTCACTGAATATACTTATAAGAACAAGGGAGATATTTTATTAGCTTCCTTGGATATTGAGGGCATAATTAATAATGCATTGCTAGAATCAAATATTGAGACGTCGAGGAGAAAAGGGATCAACAATATGAGCTGGAGTTCGATAGACTGTACACTTGAGGGAATATTTTTATACATAAACAAAAATAATATCACGGGTGGCAAGAGGTTGTCTTCAACGTTGAGTGATTTACTACTTATTATAAATGGGGTACTACGTCTTCTGAATCATTACAGGCAGCACACAGTTTTCTTGCAATATCCAAACTTCATCCATTTGAACTGCAGTTATTCTTGATGATCCCTCAAATATCCACAAGATTCAAAAATAGAGTCCTTGTAGCTTTGTAGAAAATCCTGTATCAACAATTCTCAGCTCAAGAATGTATTCGATCTCTTTCCAGGAATTTTTTGTATATACTCAAGTGAGACTCGATGAATATCCCAATTTCATCACCATTTATTGTTGTACGACATCCCAAATAGCTTAACGACGTTACATCCTCAGGATTCTCCTAGTTGCTTATCGGGATAATCGATGTGTTATTCCAATTCTGTTCACGAAATATTTCAAAATTTTTATAGAACGATGCTATCTGAACTTCGTGAGGTGATGAAAATCAATGAAATAGTGCGCAACATTTTGTATTACAAATCACATAACGGGTTTCAAATTTTGAATACTTTAATGAGTAACAAGTCATTAAATATTCATATGTTTCCAAATATTTTTTTCGATATCTTTGAACTTTCGAAAGATTTCTCACTTCTTCAGTACAGCACATTTCAATTTGGTTTGTTATTGGTTCAGCGTTCAACGACTAACAGTCGAATCGAATCAAATCAAAATCAGTCATTTCATAAAATGACTGTCGGTTTGATATATCCTGACAGTGATATTTTGAAAATATATAGACCACTTCACTTCAGCAATTTTGTTAAACTGCCTGAAATCCAATTCCTCAATACTATTACTCGCCAATAACTTTGAAATAATCATCATATAGAACCAAGGACCGCCCAGATGAACTTCAAATGACTCATATGATGTGTGTTAGACGATTAAATAGATTCACTACCAAACAATCTCAAATTGACGAAATTATTCATTTCGATTTGCTCTGATTCAACTACTGTAAAAGTCCATACGACACTGTGAACCAACACGAACAAAATATTTTGTGTGAAAGATAGTTTTCAAATTCTCAGACCGAGGTCTGGAGGTTTCAATTCTTGACTTTTCGTTTACTACTACGGTAGACATTATTAAAGGCGGTAACGGTCGCAGTACTCGAGATGGTGCTCGATTTGTTGTTTCCGTTCGGAACGCGGTAACTAGAATGATGATACAAAATATATTGTGCTGCGCTAGAAAACAAAATTGACCGCATTATACTGAGAACTAGCTTCGACATTGTATATCTCAGATTTCCGAAATGCATGATACATATTAACTAGGTAGTTTTTATATGTAGTTTGAGTTATATCATACCTAAATAAATGTATAAAATGTTATGCCGTCTTGTATTTCAGTAGTTTTGAACTCAACACCTCAGTCTCATCCGTTTAGAAACAGCCGCTCCTTTCTAGACAGGTTTTGTTTCGTAGCATGCCCCCGACGTTTCGACCCACCATCTCATCTCCGGTGCACTCACTCCCGCACTGTTGAAAGGGTGTAAGAAACGAACTCAAGGTATGACGGAGAGGTGTTTGAGTCATAATATCATTTTAGAACGACGTAAAAGACTCATTCGTCACTAATGATGCCAAGTGTAAAAATGTACACAAAGGTCAATTTTTTATGTTCTCTTAGCAGAGAATACGTACTTTTTAGCACAAAATTCGTTTCCATTCAGAAAAAAACATTGAGAATTGAAGGAACGATTTTGCAGTAACATATGTATTTGAAATAGGACTTGAATCGTTTGAATTATTTTTGTAACGAATGATATTCTGACTGAGGAAAAGATCCAAATATATCAGCGGGCTTACTAAGGATTTAATTTACATGAATATGTAACAGTTTCTCAAGGAATGTAATATAGACAGTACGGAAATACAAGAAAAAATTGAAGAAGATATGACTTGAAGAGGATACAAATACAGTTGAAATGATATTCCGAGGCATCTCAAATGAAATTGAAGCGATTTCATCCGAAAATAATTACAATGATACTCGAATATGGAGGATAGAGTATTGAAAATCTGATTATGTACAGGTTAATAGTGATATAGATGAAATACTATATGATATCAGAGTATATTGCTTGAAATGAGAGAAAGTCAGTTTTGAAAGCAAATGAATAAACATTATGCATAATATTGAATTCAGTTATGCTGAATTCATGTTGAATAGGAGAAAAACTATAGATATGCATAACAGGGTCGCATATGTGATGAGTATTATGACGAAACACAACCACTTCAAAAATAGCTTTCAGTTTTATATCAAACATTGACCAAACGCCAATCGAAAATACCTAATATGGAATCACGACGTCTGCGGTATTCGTCATGAGCTTCGATGTAGATCTTGAAGTATAATAATAATAATACTTTATTTTCTCAATGACATGCAGAAACATGTATAGAATTTTTTATAAAAATAGAATGGAAAAAATTAATCAAGAGCTAAATCTAAAACTCTTCCAGGGAGTAAAATCAACCTTTCAACAGGTACTTTCTAAGACACTGTTTGAATAATTTCAGTATTACACATGATTTAATTTCGGCCGGAAGTTTATTGTACAACCTTTGCCCAGTCACAAGGGGTGACCTATATAAAAGATTATTCCTTGAAAATGGCACATGTAAGTCATTTCGCTGTCTTGTATTGATAGCGTGTACTTGCTCATTAGTTTTGAAAAATTTAAAATTACAATATACAATAAAACACACTTCAAATATATACAAACACGGCAAGGTTAAGATTTGATAAGATTTAAAAAAGTCTTTACAACTAGAGGTACGAGAGACACCAGCGATGCAACGTTTCAATTTTTTCTGTGATATAAACACATCATTGAAACAAGTGGATGACCCTCAAAAACATATTCCGTATCTTACTTGGGATTCGACATGTGAATAGTATAACATTATCAGTTGTTTCTTTGTCAGAACTGTTCTCACGTTCCTGAATAGATAGCTGACAGAGTTAAGTTTCGAAATTACTGACTCATAGTGCCTCCTTGCCTATTCAGGCCAAAACTTCATTATTAATATCCACATGAATGATAGGCATTTGTTTTTGCATTTTATAAAAATGTATTGACTGAATTTTTTCTGCATTTAGATGCAATGAATTCACGCAGAATCAGTTCAAATGCTGTTAGAAGGAAAGTATTTTTTTTTCGAAACGAAATGCCAACAATAGATTCAGTTCTAAAAGTTGTAAAAGATGATCCCGATCTACAGAATTTCAAAAGGTCAATATTTGACAAATTATTAAAAAAATCAAGTTCAAAATTTTAAAAAGGGGGGAGAAATAGTTTGTTGCTCGATAAACCAAAAATAGTATTGTGGTGACGACAATATTTAATGAAAATAAGAGCCTACAAAAGAGAGAATAGAAAAATCTATCACCTGGATGAAACGCAGGCCTCACTGAGTCCTAAATTTGGGTTGATAAATCAATAACTTTTTCAAGACAAGCCTTTTTGGATGACCTGACCTGAAGAACCCTTCAGGTAAGAATTACCTTATTATTGTTATGTGATGTTATACGTATGAGAAGAAACGCTTCTCCTGTTTCAACTGAAACAGAATTAATCCCTCTTCAGGAAAATAAAAACGGTTGGTAGTGTGTTACATTCGAAGCAAAACCGGTTTTGTTCCCGACACATTGTGGGCCTTCGAGTCGAAGAAATCGGGCGACTGTCATGAGCAAATGGATGGCATATCTTTTGAGACAGTTCAGTTTCCGAAACTAGAAGAAACTTGTGTAATTGTTTTAGACAACGCTCCATGCCACACCAAAAAAGCTGAAAAAAATTTTACTACATCCACAAAAAAGCTGTAATTCAAGACTGGATGCGTTTGAAAAGTAAACCATTCGAGGATAAAATGGTGAAAGCAGAACTTCTAAGGATAGTGAATGAACATACAACCAAATATAATCAATACATTGTTGACAAAATTGCTAAAGCGAATAAAGAGTATTAAGTCTTTCCCCTTACCACTGTGACCCCAAACCAATAGAGCTTATTTGGGCGGACATAAAAAACTATGTTGCCAAAAATAAATACTACTTTTGAATTTTGTAATCTTAAAAATATTTTTTGTGTTTATCATCTATGAAAAATATAATAATTAGATGCGACATATAAAAGATAGAGTAAAAATTAAAATGTTAAGATAATTGATCCTCATGATGATTCTTCTAGTAACAGTTCTTCAGCATCTGAGTATCGGTGTCAAATGACAAAAATATTTATTATTTCATTATAATTTTTCCAATTTATCAATCAAAAGTTGTATACCCGTTAGTCCTGACGAAATAAAATGACCCCATTTTTGTAGCTCCTTTAATGTAACATACACAAAATTGTTTTTGTTGTTTGTTGTTTTGTTAATTGAACTTTAAATAATTTTTTCTATACCCAGCCGCATATAATAAAAAGTGTACAAGCAGCCTTGTCTGGGAGATCACGTGCACTATGTATGATAATGTTTTGGAGCACTCCGTTTCTTGGATGGACAGAGTACATACAGTACGCTTTCGAGGGTCTGGAATAAGCGAAGTATGACGTGACAACTATGAACAGTGACAAGGTTCCTATTTTCATTTTTCATCATTATATGAATCGCTAAATCAGCGGAAACTTCCGCGAGAAATTTTCTGATATTTAATATCTGTCTGAAAGTGGTAGTCTACCCTGTTGAATATGAATATAGAACAGTTTCAGAATTGAGAATTAGTGTACTTCATCTCCTGGTGAAAGGTGCGTCGTGAAGGGTATAGCAGTTTTGGTATTTGGAAACAGTGCTCGTTTTGGATTTATAATAATAATACTTTTATTTCCAACAGGTATACACCCAATAACAGAAAAAAATCAAGGTAGATAACTACAAGGTAGGTTACATCATAGAAGTCAAATAAAAATAACAATCTTTATTCTGGTTTCGCTAATAAATTGATAAAATGAAGTTAATAACATCGAAATTGATATCACAAGATGTACAATTATCGTTGAAGATTTTACACATTGAAAAAATTGGTGACTTGAGGAGTACATTGGTGCGAGCAGACGAATTGTAGAATGTAATTTCTTGGAAATCTTGGTACATGAAAATTGATCGTACTCAATAAATAGGAACAGTCTATTATGCCGTTCAATAATTTATGGAGAGTGGTAATTGCCAAGCAGTCTCGTCTTTCTTGCAGAGATTGAAAGTGAAAAGTATTCAGAGGGACTTGATGGGCATATCCTCTTTCAGGGTAATAGCCATAACATTTATAGAATATATTTATTTGAGACATTTCCTTTGAACAGATTCTATACTGTCTATCGCGTTTTTATATATTGGTGACCAAATAACTGCGGCATATTCGAGTTTACTTCTGATAAATGTGAGGTACAGTATTTTCAGACTGTTTATATTAGCAAAGCTAGACCAATTTATAACACAGTAACCAAGTAATTTCATTGAATTCATTACAATTTTGTTAATATGTTCACTAAACGTAAGTCTACTATCAAATATCACACCCAAATCCTTGAAACTGAAGCATCTTTCAGGAACAATGTTACTTATTTTGTAGCTGTAGGCAACATTTGAATATTGTTTACGTGAGAACATTAGGATTTTGCATTTGTTGATGTGAATTGGAGATTATTTCTAGTACACTAGTGCTCCAATGACGTTAAATTATTTCGTAGTAAGGAACAGTCTTAAATACAAGTCACTGGATAGTATATTTTCAAATCCTCACTGAATAAAAGATGTGCGGCACTAAGTTCAAGTGATAGATCGTTGAAAAATATTGAAAATAGAAGTGGACCTAGATCGGAGTCTTGTGGAACTCCCGAGCAAGAAGCTACATAGCGATTGGACTTGTACCCTCCATATTCTACAAACTGAGTTCTTCTAAATAAATAAGATTTCATTAGATCGAATGATGATTCCGAGAAACCAACTGCTCTTAATTCAGTTAATAGTGAGTGATGATCAATAGTGTCAAAAGCCTTTTAGATATCAGTGTAAATGACACCTATTTGACTTTGAGAGTCAAGAGCCTCCGATATTACCTGAGTAATGCAGGTTAAATTAGTAACAGTGGATCTTCGAGTCATGAAGCCATGCTGAAAAGGTGAAATTGTGTTTCTCACTGAGTAATATATTACATCATATGAAATAATTTCGAATAATTTACCACAGTTACACAGAAGAGCAATAGGTCTGTAGTTAGATATAATTGCTGAGTCACGTGACTTCAAAACCGGACAAATTTTAGTTGTTTTTTACAATGTTGGATATACTTTAGATTCAATAATAATGTTGAAAATGTGACAAAGTGGATTAGCTAGAATATTCAAACAGTCTTTTATTATGAAACTAGGTATATTATCAACATCCGATGTCATTTTATTCTTGAGATCTTTAGAGACCTTGATAATATCAAATTCGGTGATTTGCATCAGAGCTATGTACGAGTTATTATGTGTATTAGTTGATACCTGCAGATTAATGTGATTATACTCAATATAATCGTCTGAGAAAAATTGTGATATCCCATTCACTACATCTTGGGGATTGTCAAATGTTGAATCATTATATGTCATAATGCCAGGTATTCGAGGTTTTCTTCT